>JALPQD010000077.1:6963390-7057132 GCA_023101885.1 Typhlomys cinereus
CATGCTGCAGGTCAAGCCCTGCAGTCAGTCTCTCGGGGCTTCTCGGCCTGTGCCCGAGGAGCCCAGCACATCCTCCCCTCAGCTTGATGGGTCTCGTCTCAAGTGCACACCTCTCTGCAAGCCCTGGCAGGAGGGACTTCCCACAGGAAGAGGAGGCCCAGCATTGCATCTTGATTGTTGCCAGGGTAACAAGCTCAGCATCTGCCCTATGCCCAGCGGCCAGCTGGGTGTGTTTCTGATGAATGAGCGCATGGTCTGCGGTCTGCAGATTCCACTCAGGTTCCTGTCACCTGCCTGACTGGCGGGGACTTCCTGGCCATCAGGGGAAGCGTCAGGTGGCGCCAGAGAGCGTGGAGGCCGATAGCGCGGCCCGCACAGGCCGAGGCCAGGCACAGGGGACCCCAGTGTGGATGTGCAATACTGGGCCGGTTCTTTGGAGAGTTAGCACGGTGGGGGCTGCCTGGGAGTGGCCTCTCCAAGCCCTCGGGTCAGTGGCTTCAAAGACTCTCTGCGTCCATCCAGGAAGAGGCGGCTCAGGTGCTAGGAGCCTCCGACCACTTT
The DNA here is from genome assembly GCA_023101885.1 of Typhlomys cinereus. Lineage (NCBI taxonomy): Eukaryota > Metazoa > Chordata > Mammalia > Rodentia > Platacanthomyidae > Typhlomys > Typhlomys cinereus. Next base: position 6,963,952 of record JALPQD010000077.1, read on the forward strand.
CCAGACCTCTGATGACCCACCTCATTTACGGGACTAAGACAAGCACCTGGCTTGTCTGAGACCTGGTGTGAGTGGAGTGGAGCGAGCTGGACACCTGCGGTCAAGTGTGCGCGCCATGTTCCCTGCCGACGCCGGAGTGTGGTGACCTCAGAAGCCCGTAGAGCCGCGCTGCCCCTGAACTGTGTCCTTACGTGGCGTGAAAGACGACTCCTGCTCTCGGCATTTGGAGTCTCCGGTTCTTATTTGCCTCCTATGACACGCGGGCTTGTGCGTTTCACAACTCCTGCTCCAGGCCACACAAGTGGTGTCTGCCAGTAGCCGTGGATGTGACGCCATGTGAATACGTGACCATGACACATGACGAGACAAGAGATGAAGTCAACAGGCCTCACGGAGGGGACCAGAAGAGGGACGTGTGCTCCAAGCAGCAGGAGCCATCGAGGACCTGGATACTGTAGTGGATGGAGGGAAGGAATTCACGGCTTCCCCTGAGGATGGTGAGGCCACCTGGCCTCCAGCGCGGCCCTGCCTCCCTTGCAGCTAGCGGAAGAAGTGTCCTGAGCCCCGAGGCTGCACACGGGCTCTCGGGCCGGCCCGGCGCCCCCACCTGATCACCGGTGCTGGAGTTAACACCTGTGTGACCGGCACAGGCAGCAGGAGGAAGCTGGCTGAAGACAGGCTGTGAGGTCTTGGGAACTGAGAATGGAGAGGGATAAAGAAGGGGCTGGAGAGGTGGCTCAGGGGTTAAGCCTCTGCCTTGCAGGCAGAGGGTCCTGAGTTCGGATCCTGGACCCCACCTATAGACGCTGGGCGGAAGTGGGGGCGGCCTGCGTTTCTGGTCCTGGTAGGGCGGAGCCTGTGAATCTCGGAGCAGAGTAAACAAAGAGGAGGTGGAGGCGGTCCATGGTGGTTCCCGAATTCATCCATGGTTCTACACACACACACATACACACACATACACGCACAATTGAATAAATAATGAATAATAATAAAAAATTTTTTAAAAAGCCAGAGCGAGGCTCCAGCCTGCTCCCTTTAGGGGGCGAGCAGGGTGGGGGACAGCTTCTGCCTCATGTAAAGGACATCCTCTTTCTGGTCTGGATTGCCCCGTGAGCTCCAGCTGGGTTGAAATCTGACTTGATGAGACTCTTCCCCCCAATATCCTGCAGTCCCCCTAACGCCCACATGCACTGCTTTCCTGGACAGGTGACCCCAAGCCACCTTCCAAATCCAGGCACAAACACCCTCTGGCCGTTCAGCCCGGGATCTGAGCCCTCACACCTGCCTTTACCTAGTGGCATCTCAAACTTTTCCAAGATGGCCGAGGCAGCCAGGAAACTGTCTGTCATGATCATCAGCCACCTGTCTGCCCCATGTGGCCAGTCAGCAAGGAGGTGGCAGCGCTGCACGTCCAAGCTCGGAGAGACAGCCCAGGCGTCCCCAGCACTGATGCTCAGAGTCTCAGCCCCGGAGCGTCTCCCGCCTGGCCCGTCACTCCCAATATGTGAAGGGAGAGGTGGGCAGAGTTCTCTACAAAGGCCGTGGGCACAGAACCAGCCGGAAGGAGCCAGACAGTGAGCTGCCCGGTTCTCCCTCCTACACAGCCTGCCATGTGCGTGGGGCCAGCGCTTGAAGGGGTCACCGGCTTCCCACAGCCAAATGTGACTGAACCTCCACATCCACAGTGAGGCACGAGGTCTTCCTGGATTCGCCCCTGGCCATTCACCAGGGAAAGAGAAAATCCTACCGCTGGAGGTTGCTGTGGGCCGGGCACGGAAGGGCTGGCAGCCTGGCCTCGCCATGGTCTACCGGCAGGCGGGGCGGGCTGGGGGGTCCTATTCCCAGAGCAGCCCATACACTGTGCCCCTTCTCCTCGGCCTCATGCCTGGGGCTGGGCGCCCAGGGATTATCCTGCTGCGAGAGGCCCAGAGGCTGTTCTGGGGTTGGGGTTGGCAATGACTGAAAAGAAAGCCTGGTTGTTATTCATGTCGTGTGTTGAGAAATCTCTATAAAGTTTTATAGCCGCAAATGTAAAAGGGGGTTTTATTGGTTTAGCATTCCTCTTTTCTCTACTCTTACCCAGAGCCGGCTTTTGTCTCCTGTCTGCTCAGAGCAGCATCCAAAGGCAGCTGCCCGCGGGCCAAGGAGGCGGGGGTACTACAGGGTCCCCTCTGCAGGCTAGGTCTCCCCAGAGGGACCCTCCATCCTCCCCTGCTCCGGCTCCCCCCTCCTCCTGTGCTCAGGAGTGAACCAGCTGGGTGAGGCCTGGCACTGTCTCTCAGGTGCTTCTCCAGGCGAGCAGAGAAGAGCCCAGAGCGCATCTGTGTGCTCACTCGGCTGGGCTGGGCCCGGGACCTGGTGACGCCCCGTTCCTCCTCCTTCCTGCTGCTCAGGACCCATGGAGAAGTCAGCGTGGGCAAAGAGGCAAAAGTGGAGTGTACCCTCCACGCCATGTCACCTGAGTCAGGCTCAGACTGACCCTGGGGGAGTGGAGAGTGAGGTGCGGTGGTTGGACTCACGTGAGGCGCGGCTTCCATCTCTTAAAGACGAGGGCCGGCAAGGAGCAGGAAGAACAGAGCAGAGATCATCTCTGTGTGCTGCTGGGACCTGCTGCGGTGGGAGTCAGGGGGTCAGGGAGGGTTAGAGGGGGCCAGCTTTCCCCAGCAGAGCTTGGCATCAGAGGCCACCTGAGTCATGTTTCTTCCTTCCCCTCTCGTCCCCGCTCACACAGGTCGCCTGTCCAGCCCACGGGGCTGATCTCAGAGAGATTTTCCAAGTCGCTATTTCCCATCTCGCTTCTGGGTCACATGCAGATGCCCTGCAGACATGCAGCCTGCGATGAGGAGCGAGGCTTCTCCTGGGCAGAGCGCTGCAGCGGCCGTGAGACCCTCCAGAGCACCACACGTCCTCAGCCTACCCAATCCCAGCCCGGGAAGTCGGGTGGGCTGAAGTCAAGTCCCCAGCCAGGTCGCTGCACGGTCTCCAGCATCCTCGTCTGCAACTCGGGCTGCAAGCTGGGCTGGCGCTTTTCACCGTTCTGGCTTTGGGTCTGGCCGCTTGGTGCGTGCGGATTCTGGGCTCACAAGAAGACACAAGCCCAGCACCGCCCATATCATCCCTTGGTTGAGATACGTTGAGAGTGGAGGTCCCAGAGTTCCCAGCCAGCCTAGGAAGACAGGCGGGCAGATGTCGGGATCACAGGTTAGACCTTCTCCCTGGGGCAGATGCAGCTGCAACCTGGGGCCCAAAGAGACACTGGGGTGTGGGGCAGGAACTGTGAATGGTGGTCCGAAGAGCTCCAATCTCCTAGAAGAGGAAGGAGTGCTGTGCAGGGTGGGGGAGGCGCAGGGTGGGGAGGCACAGGGCGGAGGAGCGCCTGCCTCCTGCCTCCGGATATGACGATATGACGTCAGGTCTGTGCGGAGGCCAGTGCTGGACACAGCCACACCAGGGCCTCTCCTGACACCCGTGTCGCCATCTCGCTGAGGCAGAAGGAAGACGGTCAGAGGATCGTTGACCCGCAGCAGTCTGACTTGGGGTCTTCCCACATAAAATTCCCCTGAAAACCAGAAAAAAGAAAAGGTATCGAACGTGAAAGCAAAGGCTGAGTGTAACGACAGAACAAAGGTTAAAATGTGATTGACATTCATGCGAACATCTCAGTAATCACTTTCATGATAGGATGGAGCTGGGGACGGGCTTGTTGGCAGGTACCGCCTAGCACGCAGGAAGCCCTGGTGATGGGCGCCTGCCAGCCAGCACTTGGGAGGTAGAGGAAAGGGGATCCAAATTTCAAGGTCCTCCTCAGCTACTTAGCATCTCAGTTCTGCCCCAGGGTATATGTAAGACCCTGCCTGGGGACACGAAGGGCAATCTGAATGTCCCAACTGAAAAGTAGGTAGTGACAAAGCAGATCTCTCTCTCTCTCTCTCTCACACACACACACACACACACACACACACGCACATACACACAGATTCACACATGCTCACTCACGCATGTATACATATACATATATAATATTATAATGTATATGCAGAGAGAAAGAGACCCAATTATATGTTCTCCACAGTAGACTCACTTGAAGCATGAAGACTTGGCTGTACTAAAACAGAGAAACCATTTAATATGGATCAAAGGAAGTATGAGCCCCTATAGTCATTTCAGACCTCAGAAGAGGACAAATATCATGGATGTTGGAAGTGTTGCACACAAAGAAAAGTCAATGCTTCATAGACACACAAGGATCCATAACATCTCCCAACACCAGAGGGGAAAATACCCTCAGCACAGTGTCAGAGTAGGTGAGGTAGAGACGGAGAGAAGCTCAAGGAGAAATGGACACATCCGGCTCAGAGACAGACACTTCGGCACCTCTATCAGTAATTGACAGCTCCAGCAGGCAGAAAATCATAAGGACGTCGTCGAACTGAGCGGCGCCATCAATCAAGAGGCCCTAATTGACATTTATAGACCACCGCACCCAACAACAGCCAACACACATTCTCCTCCAGCCGCACGGGCATTAACCAAGACAGACATTCCGGGCCATAAAACACACCTTAACAAATTTGAAATGATATAAACCACATAAAGCACCCTGTCAGACCATAGTGGAATTATCCTGGACTCAGTAACTGCAAAATAGCTGGAAAAACCCCAAACATTAGAAGATTAAGTCACACACAGTTAAATAACACAGGCATTTAAAAAAAAAAAAAAAGCTCAAGAGAAACTTTCAACTATTGTGAAAAAAGAAAGAAGGTGTAACTTATCAAAATGTGTGGGAATGAAGGCATGTTTAGAGGGGAATTCATAGCATTGAATGTTCCCGTGAGGGAGGGAAAGATTTAAATTCATGAAGTTCTATATCAGGAAACTAAAAAGAAGAACAAATTGAATTCAGAGCAGCAGAAGACTAATAAAAGTAAGAGTGTAAATCAATTACATTGGAAATATGAAACTAATAGCTAGAAGTCACTGAAATACAAAGCTAGTTCTGTAAACCATATCATTGAGAGCGACATGTCTCTGGCAGATTAGTTGAGAAAGAGACAGGTAGAAGACATGAACCCGAGCCCACGGTCACTCAGAGATAATGAAGACCTGGTCCCTCGCTATTCAGATCCAGCCTTCTCTCACTCCTGTAACCACGGCGAAGAAGTCCTTGGTAATGCAATAAGACAAGAAAAATCCCAGTCCACGTGGGAAGCCTGGGAGAGATGAGGCGAGAAACGGAAGTCTACGCGGGCCATGATATGCCCCAGGGCTCTTCCGCCCGTGATGGACAGGCAGGCCGGGCCTCAGAGCTTCTATAGGACCTTCCCAGCCACGCGACAGATGCCCACTCTCCCCTGTTCCAGCGGAGCGGTCATTCACAGGGGCCACACTGTGGGCCAAAAGCACATTTAAATGTGGAAACCGTGACCCCGGACCCCACCCAGAAAACTGGCTGGGAAATCTCATGGCACAGAAGTCAAAAGAGGAGAGTGAGTCAAAGAGAAGCGCAACCGAAAAGGAGAATCCATGTCAGGCTCGGCCAGGCCACAGCAAGCGTCTGGAGACCCTCGGCCAGGAGCAGCACAACCGCCAGATGTCACGCGGGATCCTAGAACGATAAAGAAACGGGGGCTGGAGAGGTGGCTCACGAGTTAAGCTTCCGCCTTGCAGGCAGAAGGTCCTGAGTTCAGATCCCAGACCCCACGTATAGACGCCAGGCGGAAGCGGGGGCGGCCTGCGCTTCTGGTCCTGGTAGGGCAGAGCCTGTGAATCCTGGGGCAGAAGGAGGTGGAGGCGTCCATGGTGGTTCGCGAATTCATCCGTGGTTCTACACACACACACACACACACACACACACACAGGCACACACACAGACATACACACGCGCGCGCACATACACACGCACATGCGCACAGTTGAATAAATAATAATAATAATAATAAAAAAGAAACGGGAGCTGGAGAGATGCTCAGGGGTAAGACTGTCTCACAAGCAGAAGGTCCTGAGTTCAGATCCCAGGTCCCACATAAAAAAACGCCTGCACTTCCGGCTCTGGTACACAGAGCCTGGGAAATCCCAGCGTGAAGCAAAAAGGAGGTAGAAGGAATCCAGGATGATTCCTGAAGTCACCCTTGGGCCTCCACAGGGACACACAGTGCGCTCTCTCTCTCTCTCTCTCTCTCTCTCTCTCTCTCTCTCTCTCTCTCTCTCTCTCATGCACACACACACACACACACACACACACACACACACACACACACACGGAGTAAATTAAAAGGAAAACAATGGTAGGAGGTTGGGGAAAATGTTTTTGGAGACCCTGACCAGTTCTTCACTACAATAAGCCACACCTGCATAAGATCCTAACAAGGGGAAACGGTCCATGGGATAAGTAAGAACTCCTGTGACTTTGGCACTTTGAATTCATGCTATTTTTAAATTATTTAGGTTTAGTTTTGAGACAGGGTCTAATATCCCATGGTAACTTTAGTCACCGTCTAACCCAGGCCACCCTGACCTCTGATACTCTTGGACGCCTCCCAAGCGCTAGGACTGGCCCTGCCTATAGAATGCTGGGATTGGTCTACCGAGCACGGGGTCACAGGTGTGTGCCACCTCACCCAGCCAGAACCCAGGGCTTGTGCACGTAAGGAGGCGCTCTGCCCACTGCGCTCTGCCTCCAGCCCTAGAGAATGGGTTGTCAACGACTGTTCACAGTTAGTTTAGTAAAACAGCAGCATCGTTGTCTGCAGGAGCCGGGGAAGCAGCCACGAGGCACACGGAGCGTCTAACGCCGCCGTGCTGTGGCTTCGCTCTGCACGAGAGAGGAGAAAGCACCGGCCCCGAGCAGCAACTGAGGAGCCCAGGGCCGGAGAGTCACACATGCAGACGGACGAAACCTGAAGGAAGCTCCTGATGAAACAAAGGGACGAGGGCTGCGCCCCTGCCCAGAAGCCCCTCACCACTCTTCCACAGCACACAGAGCCCCTCAGGGTCCACGGCGACCACTCATTCTCTGGATGCCCAGCCCAGTCCTGGCGTGTCATCAGATTAGGCCACCAGGCTGGGAGATGCCAACAGGACCTGCCTGAGCGGGAGGGCAGGGGTCCACCCTGAGGGTCCACCCTGAGGACACACCCTGAGGACACACCCTGAGGGTCCACCCTGAGGGTCCACCCTGGAGGGTCCAGCCTGAGGGTCCAGCCAGAGGGTCCACGCTGGAAGTTCACCCTGGAGGGTCCACACTGGAGGGTCCACAGAGGCAAACAGATGGTCCAGGGGGTGTGAGCAGGTTCTGAAGCATCCTGGAGTTGCCCGGCTCCTACTTGTGGGCTTTTCAAGGACAGGACAGCCACTAAGAGAGGACAGGAGCTCCTGACACGCGGAGTCATGCAGCAACAGCAGCTGGAGGACCCTTGGTGAGCCCAGATCGACCATCTCTGAGGAACCCAAGGAGCACAAGCGTTCATGGTTGATCAGCTTCAGAGGAGCGTGCGTCGATCGAGCACCCTTCACAGGGGGACCTGTCTCCAAGGGGCAGTAGCCAATGAGGGACCTTTTCCTTCATGGGTTTTGTTCCCAGAGTCAGCTGGCAAAGGTAAACTTGAATGGAAGCCCCTTCACTCTAGAGTGAAGGGGCTTCCACTCTAGCCCATTCCTACGGCGTGGACAGGTCCCGGTTTTCACGGACAATCCATGGCATTTGCCGGCACTTCGTGGCGCTCACAAGTAATCCATGGCGCTCACGGCACTTCCTCTCCAAGGGTTAGTAGGAGCTGGGGGACCTCAGTGTTGACAGGTGGTCCACTTCTGGTGGGCAGTTAGGAGCTGAAGAACGTGGTGTCGTAGGTGGTCAGTAAGAAGCTAAGGGGCCTGGTGTTCGCTGGTGGTCAGTTTCTGAGGTGCAGTAGGGGCTGAGGGCCTCAGTGTTCAGGAGCTGTCCATTCTGTGGAGAGAAGGGGCTGAGCGACCCTGATACCCTGAGAAGCGTGTCTTGGGGGGCGTGGGCGTTTCCCATGGTCTCACTGCATGGTCCACAGGATCTGACCGGCATCACGTCGTGGCTAGCTCAGGCCAGGACCCCAGTGCAGCGACCCAAGCTGCCAGGCTTCATTCGGAGCCAACACAGCCTCCTCGCTGCGTGCCACCTGCCGTCATCCCTGGGGAGCGGCAGCCCTGGGGGGCCGGGAGAAGCGCCAACCAATCCACCACAGCGGTCTGTGTGGTGCCGCCGGGCCCTGGAAACCTCTGCAGGTTCTGGAGGGCCCACCCTGATGCTTCCTCCTTGCAGACCCACCCTGGGAGCGCTGGACCCCTCCGTGCGCACAGGCCTCGTGGCCACTGAGCTCAGGCCTGCGCCGGAGCCTGGAGGCCCACGTGCAAGGCGACCCCCCAGTCTTCAGATGAAACCAGGCGCACTTGGGGCGGTGTGGCTGTGGACCTCCACCCATCATGGCAAAGTGTCTTGGGCTGCAGGAAGTCGCAGGGATTCCTGGGGACCTCCTAGGTGTCCGGGCCCTGCCCCAGGAGGGGGCCGTGATGTTTCCACGCCGTAGGAATGGGCTCGAGTGGAAGCCCCTTCACACTAGAGTGAAGGGGCTTCCATTCAAGTTTACCTTTGCTCCCTTCCGATTCTGCCAGGGATTTGGTGGCAGTGAAGATAAAAACAGCTGATGTCGTCACAGTTGGTACACCGTAGACCACCCGGGAAGAACCAGCCGGCACGGCTCCGTCCTGGCTGTCGGGTACCCCCACTTCCACAAAGGCGGGTACTCCACGTCCTCTCCCACCCACAGGCTTGTTCATACCAAGAATTTGGGAAGACCCTCCATCCCAGCAAGAGACCAACTATTGCATCGTGTGTCTGCGTACCAAAGCATCTCCAGAGACTGTGCCCGTGATAAACGACCAGTCCCCACAGGAGATCCCACTCGTGGCATTACGGTGACTTCTGTGCCAAGTCCCTGGCTGGAGCCACTAGCGTGGCTGTGGAGCCTCCTCTGGAGCCGTGGCCCAGGACTCTGTCCCGTCGCAGACTCTGCAGCCGCGGCCCCGAGGGACAGGAGTCTGCGTGAGTCCCCAGTGCCCGCGTCCCGCACGGGGCTGATACTGTCTGACTTTTAGGATCGACTTCACCACGAGCGCTGACGACCCTGTGCAGAGCTCCTGGGTGAGGTGCCTTTGATCTAGACTGTTCTCCCCTCCCTCCGCACACATGTGGTGGTCTTGCAACCAGAAGCAGATACTATAGAACAAGCTCCATGCAGCCCCCCAAGCCAGAGGCTGACCTGACCTGGGGGCAGGTGTTTTGGGGCAGCCCCCGGCCCTTCTGAGACCCTGCAGGCCCATGGGCCGTAGCGGAAGCCTGGCTTTCCTCCCCTTCCGATAAATCCACTCCAAGCCACCCCATCCTGTTCTCCTGGAGAGCTGATTGCGGGGTTCGCGGAGCATGTGGGGTACACAGGCGTGGCATTGCCAGCTCCCCTGGCACCTCCAAGGACATGCTGGTGCAGCCTAGGTGCCAGGAACATGCTCGCGCCAGCTGCCTCTGGCTCTTTGCCTTCATGCTTAAGCCCAACACGATCACTTTCCTGGGACGGTGTCTGATCCCCGCTGCTGGGACCTGGGCAGCTCAGCCAGGGGTCGGACCCCCTGAAGCTCCGCGCTTCCTCTCACAGTCCCTGGTCGGCATCCGTGTTTACACTCAGGGCAGGTCTTCTTGCATGGTGGCCACCCAAGAACTCACCGCGAGACGTTCGCCTCCACAAGGCCTGCACAACAATTGGTCTGTTGGCATTTCACCTCAGACGAGGGAAATCTCCAGAAACGCAACGCCCCCCCAAGAGATCACTGAAAGCTAAGGCCAGACAGGACGAGAGGAGCTCTTTGCTCAGCTATCTGCCCTCTGATAAGTCAGCCACGCTCCAGCAAGCGCCGGGGCGTCTGCCAGCACGGAAGTCCCAGACCTGATGTCCAGTTCTGGAGCCCTGGCAGGAGCACAGGAGAGCAGCTGGTAGGACTTCAAGGACACCACGCACACTCCATCCAGATCATTTCATGTTTTAGCCAACCTCAGAACAAGTCTGGAATCTGGGGCACCTGGCAGATACCTCCTGGGCTGCTACTGGGGCCAGGGAGCAGAGGGCAGAGGTCAGCCTCACCTCGTTGCAGAGTCTGGGCAGACACGAGGAACATGGACCGAGGGGTGTATGCGAAACCCTTCTTGCTGGGGTGACATACCTAGCCAAGGCAGCTGCGGGAAGCCAGGTTCGTTGTGTGTGGCTCACAGTGTAAGGGGTTGCCCACCCGGACGGCTGGAATGGGGGGCGCCGCTGTCAGGAGCAGACAGCCATGGCGGTGCTCAGCAGCCTAATTGAGTTTCTTCAGGCCTTGAAGTTGTGTCTCTCACACTTGGGGTGTGTTGTGGCTAGTCTCATGTTGTTGATAAACTCATGACCAAAAGGCTTAAGGAAACAGGGTTTTATTTTGACTTGCTGTTGTCCGGTTACATTCCTTGTCCCGCAAGGCAGGAGAGCCCACGTCAACCCCAGGAGACGAGAGGACTGGCCACGCCAAGTCCTGTCTGAAATCCACGGGCGAGCGCCACAGGACGAGGCCTGTGCGGCCTCAGTGACCTGCTGGGCAGGCGTGTGGTCACCTGTGCGGTGCTGATGGGCACCTGGCCTAGTGAAAACCCAGCAGCCGCGAGTGGTCTTGGTACAACCGTTCGCTGTGGTCTCTGAGATTTTCCCAGCAGCCCCGAGGAAGAGATGGCGTCTCCTTCACAGGCCAGCAGCCCCCGGCCCTGCCCTGGCCCGTGGTGGCTCCGCAGCATGACCCCTGTGACGCCCAGGGGTGAGACGAGAGAGACTGCGTGTGGGCCCACCGCCCTGGCCGCCGTCCCGAGTGACCCCAGGCTGAGGTTTCCCATCTGCCAAGTGGAGCAGCCGGCAAGTCAGCCTCGCGGTGGGTCACTCGGTCCTGCGCTCTGACCTTTGCTGGCCTTCCATACCGGCCCAAGGACAGTTCAGAGAGCCGCTGCTACAACTCTGAGTAAGTGCCCGACGGAGCCTCCACAAGAAGGAACAAGAGGCAAGTGTGTGCGGTTGGGGGGGGTTCTCCTCCTTTCCTATCCTTTCTCCACGTCTCACCCACCCACGTGCACAGAAGCAGCCTCGGGGACACAGGCCCAAGGTCCGGGCTGTGGCTTGGCTTGGCGGGTCTTGCTCCTGTCGTTCCAGGAAAGTAATCCCAGAGGGAACTCCAGCCTGTCCCTGGCTTGCCAGGTGTGACATGGCGCCCCAGGGCACCTCGCCCCAGGGTGCTTTGCCTGGTCCACGTCTAATTGTGGTGTGGTTCCCTCCAGAAACCTCTGAATTCCCTTCGCATATCCGCCTGACCCCTCTGCCATGACCCAGCCCCTCTGCCGTCACGCGGCTCCTCCGCCATTGCCCGGCTCCTCTGCCGTCGCGCGGCCCCTCTGCCGTCACGCGGACCCTCCGCCGTCACGCGGACCCTCCGCCGTCACGTGGCTCCTCTGCTGTCACGCGGCCCCTTGGTAGGATCGCTCCCACGAGGCAGAGTCCAACCAGGACACGGCAAGGCTAAGGGCTCTTCCTGTGGCCGGAGAGGGAGGGGCGGGTACTACGGAGAATCTGGGTGACCCAGATGTGCCTTGTCCTTTCCCCGACTCACGGCAAGACAGCAAGTACCACGGGACTCGAGCTGGACGGCTCCACGTGGGCGCTCTCCTGCCAGTCACTGAGTCGGGCACCTGCGGCAGCCAGGGCACCTGGGCCCGGAGCGAGCATCCCTCGTCTCCCAGAACCAGGCAGGCCTCGGGTGGCACACACACACCAGGTGGCGACACTTCAGAGAGACGCCCGCTGCCAACACAGAAGGGGAGGAGCCCTTGGTGAAGTCCAGGGAACGAGCTCAGAAGCCCACACGCGGTGTGTCGCTGCCAGCCCTGCGGCCACTCAGCCTTCGCAGCAAAGAGGTGCTGGGTTCTGACGGTGCCCAATGCGGACCGCCTGGGGCTCAGAGATGTCGCCCGGGAAGAGCGCGACCTGTCGGACGCTGCAGCCGCAAGGGCTCTGCGGCCCTTGTGTGACTCAGGTTCAGCATTACTTTCAAGAATGAGCAAGAGAGAAAGTTGCACGTGTCGGGAGGCTGAAGAGCGGTGCCACAGTCGGGCCGCCCAGAGCCTCACACGCTGTCTTCGTGCTGTGAACTCCGGCTGCCCGAATCCCCGGGTGGCAGCACAGAGGGAAGGTCAGATGCAGACAGCCTGGCCGGGCACCAGGAACACCACCTGCCTTCTTGTATTAGACAGATAGCTTGCCCCGCGCTGGTGAAAGTTACCAGGGGAAGAGAATCCAAGGCCTGCTCCGTAAGTGGACAGCCCTCTCTTAGACGGCGGAAATACGTCACGTCCCCTGACGAGCGATCACAGACACAGAGACAGCAGAGCAAAGCGACATGGGCCAAAGAAGGAAGACGCCCTGCGCGTTGGCCTCCTGGGGACAGTGACCTGGCCAGGGAACATGGTTTCCCGCTGCCCATGTAGGACCCAAGAAGGAAAAGAAAGAAGGAGACCCAGAAGGAAGGAAGAGAGAAAGGGGCCCAGAAGGAAGGAAGAGAGAAAGGGGCCCAGAAGGAAGGAAGAGAGAAAGGGGCCCAGAAGGAAGGAAGAGAGAAAGGGGCCCAGAAGGAAGGAAGAGAGAAAGGGGCCCAGAAGGAAGGAAGAGAGAAAGGGGCCCAGAAGGAAGGGAAGCGTAAGAGGTAAGAACGAAAGGACTCCTTCTCTGGGGTTGATAGCTCAGGGGTTAAAGTCTTTGCCTTGCAAGCAAAATGGCCTGAGTTCAGATCCCAGATCCCATGTTAAAAAATTAAATAAAGGTGGGAATAGGCAGGGGTCTGTAATCTTGACCCCTGGACAGTAGAGCCGAGGAGACCCCAGAGCAAAGCAATAAGGAGGCGGAGCCATCAGGATGAGTCCCAAAGTCACCCTTGGGCCTCCCCTGGGAGCCCCTCGAATGCCCTCTTATACACACATACACGCAAGCACCCTCACACAAGGGCTCCTTGCGGGCACAATCCCACAGAGCTACTTCCACACCTGGGACTCCTTCTAGAGTCTGGTGTGAGACCCTGAAGTACACGGACGACCAGGCTGACCCGTCGCTGGGGTGGTCACCCCTCCTTCAGGTCCACTCCCTTTATAACTCCAGGGGGCAGGAAGCCTGGCGGAGCCCCCAGTCGCCGCTGGACCTGCGCCAGAGCCACGGGATGTGAGCAGCTCACGGTACTATAATAAACAGCCCACGGGAGGAGGAAGCTCTGGGAACGTCCCTCCCCCCTAAACGCTTTCTTCCCTTCCTTCGGAGCCTCGGCAATTCCTGTCACTCTCCCGCGACAGCTTCAGGCTGGTGGGCAGAGCTGGCAGGAAGCAGGCTGCCTCGTGGGCCCCCAACACCTGGGTCACGCTGGCCAGCACCGGGGCACCCACCTCCGTGGACAGTGGAGGCCAAGGCTCCCCCCTCTCTCCAGGCTCCTGAGGCAGGACGTTCAGCTCTCCCGGGCCACGTGGGCCCCCGTGTCTGCAGCAGGAATGAGCAGTCCTGGATTCCAGCTCCATGGCGGAACTGGAGATGATGTTTCCCTGCGAGTGGATTCTAAAATAAACACTCCGAGCTGGCACGACGCATTCCCCGCGCCCGCTTCTCGGCACAGCCCGCCACACGCTTACGAGCCTGTCGGTTATAAATTGCAGCCTGCATTTCTCATATCAAAATGCACAGCTAGTGATATTTAACTCTCAAGAAATATATCCTCCGGCGATGAATACAGTCAGAAATTACTCACCGAATCTAACCAAGGAGAGAGCGGCGCCGCGGAGATGTACTGCATAAATTCGGGAATGTGGGACAATGACCGCCATTTATTAACATTTTATCTCCTCCAGGAGCCGTGTGACCTTGCTTCAGCGGTTTTATTGGGAGCGAGATCTCTGGAGCTCCCATTTTTCCCTTTTCAAAGCTACCCGAGCTTTCCTGAGTAGTAAATATGACTGAAGGTATCCATTTGCCGATGTCTTCTTTAACCTGCAAGACGAAGAAAAATGTGGGAATCCCTCCCCCCACCTCCCCCAGCCTCCAAAACAAACCCTGCTTTTCAGCACGGAGCAGTCCAGGTCACTTAGCCACACACAGTTCATAAAAGGGAAAGGAAAGCCATTACCTATGAGGGGCCTGGGCTTCCAGCGGGGCATGAACTCAGGGTCATCTGATATTGCAGAGGGGACTCAGGGGACCCAACTTGGCTGATGTCACCACATTACATTGGTTCATTCAAGCCAGGATCATGTGCTATAATGACTCCCCCCCCCCCCGACATTCCCCTCAGGCAGCTGGGAAGCTGTCAAAGCCGTGGAAATGACAGAAGCCTGCAGGCTTTAAGGAGACAGATACCCATGAGAGGTGCAAAATGCAAGACCACGTCTCACCCCCCATGCTGCCCCCCACCCGGCCCCATGTCTCCTTGGGCACCGCATTCCTCTGTGCGCACTGGTCAGCTTCAGGGCGACTGGAAGCCGAGATCAGCTGCACCCAGAAACCAGGCCTCGCCCCTCTGGGGCTTCTAGAAACTTCCTTCCCCCACTTCCCAGGTCAGTATCTACTGACCCCCAGCACATGAGGTACAGCTTCCTGCCAGACCTCCCCTTGTCCTGTGGGCTGTCGGCAGAGACTCCCCGGCCACTCTGCTGCTGCCGTGGCCACATGGTCACTGTGCTGCCGTGGCCACATGGTCACTGTGCTGCCGTGGCCACGAGGCCACTGTGCTGCCATGGCCATGAGCCACTGCGCTGCCGTGGCCACGAGGTCACTGCGCTGCCGTGGCCACGAGGTCACTGCGCTGCCGTGGCCACGAGGTCACTGCGCTGCCGTGGCCATGAGGTCGCCCCCTCCTCCTCTCTAAGCTCTATCTCTGTCTGGATGCTCCCCCACCTTAAGGCTGACCTAGTTGTGCTCTAATAAAGACTATCACGGACCCCTGCGTCTCTTTCCTAGCAGCCCTCCTCCCAGGGACTGAGGTGCATGCTCACCATGGGGAGGATGGGGACCCCATGGCTGGACCGCAGCACCCCAGCACCCCAGCACCGCAACTCAGATGGAGATGAAGACAACACGATGGACCGCGGCTATATGCACAGCTCCCCTGAGCTCTGGCAGAAGCTGTGTGGAGATGGGCAAGTGCTTAGGGGTCCCATCTGCAGACCCCCTTCCCAAAACGCTCTGGGGCGTGAAGGTAAAACAGCCCCCCTCCGCATACATTGCTGCTAGCAGCACGTGTGTCTCACAGAAGGAAGCCACCCCAAAATGCAGAGAGAAGCCTAACAGATCTCTCTGAACCCCAACTCCACAACTGTTACCACACAATCCCAGGTCTCCCTTGCCTGACAGTACACAGATAAGCTGAAATGGTCAAAGACAGAAATGCTCACAATAACTATAGAGTGAGTCACATGTGATTTTTTTTAAATGCAAATTTATGTTTCTTTCTCATTAAAAAAGTTACACGAAGAAAGAGAAGGGAAATTGGAGGACTTGCTATGCTCCGCCTGCTTTTTGACGCAGCGATGATTCTCAAAGTCCTCTCTGACGATGACTGTCCAGGAAAGTCACGCTGCAATGCCTCGCGCGTGGCATCTGCTGACCCCCAAGAGGAAAAGGAGGCGTCGCAGGTCCTTGCCCTGGCCCTGGCATGCCTCCAACCCTAGTCGGAGCCCCAGGATACCACCTGAGCAGCCTGTGGCGGCTGCGCCTGTGGCACTGCAGAGACCTACCGCAGACCCGGGTGGCAGGGCCGGTGCGCGCCCTGGTGTCATAGCTCCCAGGGCGGTGACGAGTGAAGGCTCAGGGACTGAGCCGAGCCAAGAGGCCCGGATGTGAGCAGCAGGTGTGGGAGACGCAGGATGCCTGAGGCAGCTGTCTGAGTGACTTCCTCGTGGTCGGGATAAAGTGTCAGGTCCAGATGGACCCCCCACCATGGTGAGGAAAACACCGCAGCCAATAGGAAGGGAGGAGCTGGCTGGTCACATGACATTTGCACTCAGAAGCAGAGAAGGGGGCTGGACTATCACAGCCTCAAGGCCCGCCCCCAGTGATGTACTTCCTCCACCTCCTAAAGATTCCAGAACCTTCCCAAGCAGCACCACCACTGGGGACCAAGTGTTCCAACACGAGCGCATGGGCACCTTCAAACCACACCAGGCCAGTGCGCCACGTGCCGTCTGAACCGTCTCTTGGCCATCACTGGAGTCAAAGGTCTGTGACTGCGGGGGGCTCCTCTCCCTGTGATTGTGGGGGGCTCCTCTCCCTGTGACCGTGGAGGGCTCCTCTCCCTGTGGCCGTGGGGGGCTCCTCTCCCTGTGGCTGTGGGGGGCTCCAAGGAGGAGTCTGGGTCACGCTGTACCCTCCCTCTGCTGATTCCTTGGTGTCTCCCACTGACTCTCGAGCTCGCTCAGCAGTCCAGGCGGGAGTCACTGCCCAAGGCCCCTCAGACGCGCCAGCCCCAGGGGGCTTCAGTCCACCAGGGTCTTGAGCTTGACCATCCAGAGGGCTTCAAGGAGTCGAGCAGCTGCTGGCCACAGGCAGCCCCTGGAAACAGGGCACCGAGGTCAGCGTGGGCCCAGCATGCGATGTGGACAGGCACATGTGACCCCACTCTCTAGCATCCCCAAGGGGCCGCTCAAGCAGCTCAGGGATCTAGAGCCCTGGAACTTTCCTGGTGGGGATCGCTTGCCCAGCATACTGAGCTCCAGCCTCCGGGGCTCCTGGTCCACAGGCATTTGCTTCCCTTACCTCGTCTACACAGCGGTCCGTGCTGCACCCCCCAGCACCCTTTCTCCGGGGACTGATGGTGCTGCGGGGGAGGCCCCTTTTCCCAGGGGTCTGTGCCCACGACAGGACTAGCCACAGACAGCGTGGTTTCTGTGTCTCAGATAAGATAGTGTAATGAACTGATTTCTTATATCCCCACGGCAATGACTCACTTCTGAAGAGCAAAGGCTTTGAAATCAGAGGAAGGGTAGAGCTGGGCCGAAGCTACGCTCTGGGATGGAGAGCTTTGTGGGATCCAGGGCCCCAGCCAAGCAAAGTATCACGCACAGACCAACACCCCAGAATCTGCCAGGTCAGTGGGAGGAAGCCCAAATGTGGCACTGCCCTCTGCCTGGACCACACCCAGGACGAAACGTTCTCCACACCGCCCCCACTGGGCTTGTCCATCAAGACCCCAGGGAAACTGCCACACTGGCAAAATCCTGGTGACCCCGGGACAGGCCGGGGAAAATGGCGTCCACATCACTGGGCCGATGATGCAGGGGATAACGTCTCCCACTCCCCTGTATCTCCCTCATCATTTCTGGCAGATTCAGCAGACAGGCTCGTTCAAGAGAGACGGGCTCCTTCAAGAGAGACGGGCTCCTTCAAGAGAGACGGACTCCTTCAAGAGAGAGACGGGCTCGTTTAAGAGAGACAGGCTCGTTCAAGAGAGACAGGCTCGTTCAAGAGAGACGGGCTCCTTCAAGAGAGACAGGCTCGTTCAAGAGAGAGACGGGCTCGTTCAAGAGAGACGGGCTCCTTCAAGAGAGACGGGCTCCTCAAGAGAGACAGGCTCCTTCAAGAGAGAGACGGGCTCGTTCAAGAGAGAGACGGGCTCCTTCAAGAGAGAGACCGGCTCCTTCAAGAGAGAGACGGGCTCCTTCAAGAGAGAGACGGGCTCCTTCAAGAGAGACAGCCCCTGGGGCTGGAGAGGTGGCTCAGGGGTTAAGCTTCTGCCTTGCAGGCGGAAGGTCCTGAGTTCGGATCCTAAACCCCATGTATAGACGCCGGGCGGAAGCGGGGGCAGCCTGGGCTTCTGGACCTTGTAGGGCGGAGCCTGTGAATCCCAGGGCAGAGTAAACAAGGAGGTGGAGGCGTCCATGGTGGTTCCGGAATTCGTCCATGGTTCTACACACACACACACACACACATGCACACACACACACACACACTCATGCACACACACACACACACACACACACACACACACACACACATACACACATGCACACACAATTGAATAAATAATAAAAAATAAAAAAAAAGAGAGACAGCTCCCGGCTGGGATCCAGCCTCCGCCCAAGCCCCAGCAAAGCTCTGCTCTGTGATCTCCCCCGCAGTCCTAGGAGCTGATGCGGGTCCGTCCGGCTTGTCCAAAGGGCCCAAGGTGGAGGCCGGGATGCTTTCTCCAGAGGTAGGAGCTGCAGGTCAAGTGTCGTGTGTTTGTGTGTGTGCGTGTGTGTGTGTGTATGTGTGTTTGTATGTGTCTATGTGTGTGTCTGTGTGTGTGCTTGTGTGTATATGTGCGGCGTGTGTAGCGTGTGTGTGTATGTGTGTATGTGTGTGCGTGTGTGTTTGTGTGCATGTGTGTGTATGTGCTTGTGTGTGTGTCTTCCCAGGCATCATTGAGGCGGTGCCCAGCGTCCTCTGGGAAATGTGCTCAGTTGCGTGGGTGGGGCAATCAAGGCAGAGAATTCCAAAGCGCATCTCTCCTGGGGAGGGTCCCGCTTACCCTGAGCACTGCCAGAACTTACAAGTAAGCAAGCACATCAGATGTGTAGGACGGGGCATGTGAAGTAGCAGGGTCAGCTCACCTCGGGTCTCCACCCTGCCCCAAGGCCCCAGCAGTCACGTGGTGAGAGGGCTGCATACGGAAAGCAGGGAGGACCAGCTTACTGTGGTTTTCCACCGTGACCTGGAGGCCCCAGCAGTCATGTGGCGGGCAGGTGCAGGGGAGAAGGACTCCGAGGCAGACGCCACCTTGGCCTCCTTCCCTCCCAATCCTCCACTCCATCTTCTCCTTCCTGAAGCCCCTCGGTCAAAACGCCTGTGCTGCTCCCTCACCCTGCCCCCCTCTCCTGGATCCTGGCCATGTGTTGTGGTCGGCCTGAGAGCCACCCTTGGGTGGACAGTGTGCGTGGAGGGGAGGACGAGCTGGGATTGGCTCCCGGGAGAGCTGGGTGAGGTTCCAGATCCACTCAAGTGCAGTGGTCAGCGCTGAGCTGGTCACCCCTCAGGCCCGGGCCCTGAGACGTCCAGCTTCCTGAGCGGCTGGGCTGGGTCCTCGTCGGGACAACCTGGCCTCGTGGGGCAGCACCCCCTGCATGGCTCCACCTCAGCCCCCATCTCAGCCGCCTCTCTCCCCTCTCTCTGTCTCCTCTGTCCCCCAGGATACCTGAGGCCGAGTCCCACATACTGAAAGTACTGGACGTTCATAAGGAGACTGCCGTCGCCATACAGAAAAGGGCAATTCGTGAGCTGTCCCATGTGCAAGGCCTGGAAGTTTCTTGTTCGTGACTGTGTCATCTGTCATGCTGTGGGGTGAGGACCTGCGTCACAGGCAGGTGGACAGACCTGGCAGATGGAGGCACGCACATGCGTGGATGCACAGATGACCAGCGATGACCAGCGATGACCAGCGATGAATGACCAGCAATGACCAGTATTGACCAGCGATGACCAGCGATGGCCAGTTATGACCAGCAATGACCAGTGATGACCAACAATGAATGACCAGTGATGACCAGTGATGACCAGCGATGACCAGCGGTGACCAGCGGTGACCAGCGATGACCAGCGATGACCAGCAGTGACCAGCGGTGACCAGTGATGACCAGCAGTGACCAGTGATGACCAGCGATGACCAGTGATGACCAGCGACCACCAGTGATGACCAGCGGTGACCAGCGGTGACCAGCGATGACCAGCGATGACCAGCGGTGACCAGCGACCACCAGTGATGATCAGCGGTGACCAGCGGTGACCAGCTATGACCAGCAGTGACCAGCGATGACCAGTGATGACCAGCAGTGACCAGCGGTGACCAGCGATGACCAGCGATGACCAGCGGTGACCAGTGATGACCAGCGATGACCAGCGGTGACCAGCGATGATCAGCGATGACCAACGATGACCAGTGATGACCAGCAGTGACCAGTGATGACCAGCGACCACCAGTGATGACCAGCGATGACCAGCGACCACCAGTGATGACCAGCGGTGACCAGCGATGACCAGCGATGACCAGCGGTGACCAGCGATGACCAGCGATGACCAGCGATGACCAGTGATGACCAGCAGTGACCAGTGATGACCAGCGACCACCAGTGATGACCAGCGGTGACCAGTGATGACCAGTGATGACCAGCGGTGACCAGCGATGACCAGCGACCACCAGTGATGACCAGCGGTGACCAGTGATGACCAGCGATGACCAGCGGTGACCAGCGATGACCAGCGGTGACCAGTGTGACCAGCGAGCTTCCTGCAGACCCACCGGGGAGAAGACGCTGTTCTAGGTCCCCAGTGCAGCCCGAGGGAAGGTGCCGTGCTGGGGGCAGCGGAGGCCCCGCTTCTCTGAGCAGTGTGGAACTTCATTCATTCCAGCCTCGGGCCCGTTGGAGTGGGATCAGGGGTAGATGGAGCCCCCCTTGCCTGCTGACCCCGCAGACCCCAGCCAGAGGACGGGCATCCACACCATGCATCCAAACAGCGGTCGATGAATCAGACGCAGCGACTCGGTGCAGGCCATGACAGTCCAGGGGACCCGCCTCCTTGGTGCCCGCCTCGGTGGAGGCGGAGCTGTCGAGAGCCACCTGAGCGGGGGGAGGGACTTTGTGGTTCCCACCTGCCCGCTGGTGGATCGTGTGGTGGCAACGATGATCCCCGGCACCCTGAAGACCTGCTGCTTCTCTCCTTGCACCGCGGCTGGGTTTGACTCAAGGCCTCTCTTATCGCCGACGACCTCCGACTCGAGCATCCTTCTTCCCCGGAAGTGCTCCTGAGCTCTCCACAGGCCTCGGGGACCAGTTTAGCCGCTGATTGATTATCTCCACCTTCCAGGGCCAGCCAGGCGGCCTTGGGGGAGGTGTGCGCAGGGCCGGCTCCCCACATCTCTCCTCATTTGTCATACTTAGCTCCACAAACTTCCAAATGCCTCCGGAGCCTGTGCAGCACTTAGCCGCCTCCGCCAGATCAATCCCTGGCTCCTTATTTTACATTTTATTGGGTGGGAAAGGAGGAAACGGCACCTCGTTTGCACATATCTGCCTCTTTGGCTCAGGTGGCCGGCGGGCGGGCCGACAGCATGCATTCCATTCTGGCTTTGAGGGGCCATTTTCATGGCGGGAGGGCTCCCGGAAAAGGAACAGCATGTGCAGAAGCAGGAGAAGGAGGTGACCCGAGCCATCTGTTATAAACACTGTGGCTGCGCGCAGGGGGGTGTGGCTTTCCTGACAGCAAGTTAAGTGTTGCAAAGCACGTGTCCCCCAAGTGCGGGGACCTGCCTTCAGACGGAGGGGGTCACACGGATGAAAGAGCTCTCCACTGGGAAGCTGGAGGAATAGGTGTATGTAGATGTATCATCAGATGGGTGGTATTTTACACTGCGCTAGAGTTCCGGGTCTGAACCATAGATGTGAGGGAGGAGCTGGGTATCACAAGTGGCTGTGAACGGAACCGGCTCTGCTGAATGACTGGACCCAGGAAGCCCTCGTGTGGGCGGTGGATCTCGCCTTTGGGTGGCTGTGAAGTGCTTTCAGTTTTAATCGCAGCAACGCATGCGCTACACACAACTGACCCTTGTAGCTCTTTTGCGCCTCGGCTCTGAGCACACTCGCTGGTTGCAGATCTCACCACTGCATTTCTTGCTTTCCTTATCACGGCGACCAAATACCTGGCAAAGCAGCTGTGCCATTACACAGGTGAGGTGCGGACAATCGCACACCTGTAAAGAATTACCTAATCAAACCTGGGGAGATCATCTAACTGATGTGGGAAGACACAGCCCACAGTGGGCGGGACATTCCCTCGGCAGGTGGGTGGTGGCAGAGCTGGTTCCATGCTTTGGAAGATTCAGGCACACAGGCAGGCTAGTGGGAGACAAAGAATGTCGGTCTCTCATCTCTGGGAGGCTGCGGGGCTCCTGGTGTTGGCATAAGTTCTCCTGCTGCTCTGATGAATGGGATGAGATCAATTGTTAGTAAGAATGAGCCCTGTGTCCCCCACCCCAGGCTGTTTTCGCTGGAATACCTGTGAGCAGTGGAAGAGAAGGGAAGAGGGGCTTCCTGCGGCCGGAGTCTGGGAGTATCATGGCGAGGAAAACGTGGGGGGTGGCGGAAGCTTGGCGCTGCGTCTCCTCACATCTCGGCGAACCCGGAAGAAGAGCCCGGCTGTAACCCCCGAAGGCCCAACCCCGGTCTCCCATTTCTGTCAGCCAGACCTGCCCCACCAAAGGATCTGCACTTTCACTTAGGACCCCAGGTGGGGCTCAGTGCTCAGCACGGGGGCAGTGGGGGGCGTTCCGGATTGAGACCATGACAGTCATGGTGCGACTTGGAAACACTCTTCACCTCTCAAGGCCCCCTCTTCCCAGCTCTCCACCTTGCTTGCTTGTTTGTTTGTTTGTTTGTTTGTTTGTTTGTTTGTTTGTGTGTGTGTCTTTCGCAGGCCTGGGACTCACCGATTCACTACCCTGGTTGGTCGGCGAAGCTCCATCTCCGCTCCCCTGACACTGGGATTACAAACTCTAGGAGCTGGGAATGAAGCTCAGCTCCCAATGCCTGTGCGCCAAACACTTCTCGGGTGGGTCCAACCCCCAGCCCCCCACTGTGCTCCCAGCAGCTGCCCCCCCACCCCTGCCCTTCCCAGCCACGGTGCCCGAGGCTCTGACTTCTGACTGTCGCCTCAGACCAGCTGAACATCCAGCAGCCCGGGAAGGGGGCACCAGGCTGCTCCACAGGCCACTTGGGCACCGCACCGCGAGGCTGGACAGGTGAAGGGCTGCGAAGGGCCTCCGTGCCAGCAGGGAGTGCCGGCAGTGGGCACAGCCCTGGGCGTCAAGCTGAGCGCCGTGTCTCCAGGCCCGCCTCAGGGACCACCATTCCCCAGGCGCTCCAATGAGCAGCTGGGGACCCTCCCACCTCCGCATCACCTGGGCACCCCACCTGCCACTTAATCCAGGAATCACCTAGGGACCCCGTCTCACGCTCTAGGGACCACCTGGAGACCCCTACCTCACACTTAATCCAGGGACCACCTAAGGACCCCATCCCATACTCACTCCAGGGACCACCTAAGGACCCCATCCCATACTCACTCCAGGGACCACCTGGGGACCCCCTCCCATACTCACTCCAGGGACCACCTGGGGACCCCCTCCCACACTCCAGGGACCACCTGCCTCACTCCAAAGACCACCTGACCATCCCGTTTTTGGAGCAACAGAGTCTTCCTAACTCCTGCCCTGGACTGCGTCCATCTGGGCCCAGTTCCCGCCCCAGCCCCGGAGCCAGCCCGTCCCCCTGCCTAGGGGCCCTGGAACATGGGCACAGGCTCAGCTTGGCCGAGCCCAGCAGAGTGGACACGCAAGACAAGCCCTGCTGCCCGGGCTCGCAGAGGGACGCGGCTCCGGGTGGTCTGCTGACGGAGCAGGCACGCTGCCCTCCAGACTGGCAGCGACTCCCCCCCCCCTCGGTACGCCCGTCTCTGTGTCCTCGGCACAGAGGCATTATGGGTTATGGTTCTCTGGCAGCAGCAGACGGGGCTGGGGTGATGGGGTCCCCAGAAGCAAGCATCTGGCCACCTCTGCGGACACCACCTTCCGTCGTCTTCAGCAAGTCCTTCCGTGGATTCCATGTGGCTCTGCTCCAGGCCCCGCGGCCGAGCAGGCAGCGTCTCCCTCACCACGCTCTGGGGCAACTGGTGGACAAGCGCTTCCTGGAAGTGGAGAGGAGCAGGTGGCCGGGTGTGGGGCGGGCTCCCGAGGAAACCAAGAGTTGGAATCCAGAGTTAGCCGGAGGTTGTGGTGGGAAAGGTGGGTTTCAGTCACCCCTGATTCATTGCAAAAGGGCAGCGTCAGCCCACAGTGGCCAGTGATAGCTACAGCATGTTCCTGGCCGGCACCCCGGGGACCTCTTGGCCGCCTGTGGGGACCCTGTAGCCCCACAGCTGGGGAATGACCCAGAGCCCCTCAGACCAGCTCCTGAGGACACTGCAGGCCCCCAAGGCAGGTGGTGAGGGGCGGGGCCGGCGCTCTGGGGAAGAGCTGGAGGGAGCAGGTGGATCTGGGAAAGGATCAAAGCCACACCCCGGGGGCAGGAGGGGGCCAGCTGGGGGGAACCCCAGGGGCAGGAGAGGGCCAGTTGGAGGGAACCCCAGGGGCAGGAGGGGGCCAGCTGGGGGGAACCCCAGGGGCAGGAGGGGCCAGCTGGGGGGAACCCCAGGGGCAGGAGGGGCCAGCTGGGGGGAACCCCAGGGGCAGGAGGGGGCCAGCTGGGGGAGGCGGCTCTAGACAGTGAGCTGGGAGGGTTCAGGAGGGGAGGACCCTCACTCAGGCGCCTGAGGGGGGATGCACAGTCTGCGGAAACAGCATAAGGGCAGCGAATGGGACGCCCAGGCCTCATCCTCCCCATGGGCCCCTCTCTGTGCCGGGCAGCAGAGGAAGCGAGAGGCTGGGACATTCCTGGCAACGTGGGGGAGGGGTGAAGCAAAGCCGGGCACAGGACAAAGGACAGGATTAGGGCCCTAGAGAAAGGGAAGTTCAGAGACGCCAGTGTAAGGGCTTCCCCAGGACCGAGCATCCTCGTGGGGTCAGACAGCTGCTGGGAACCGCAGAGATCGCAGTGTGGGATCTCTGGGCTCTACCCTGCCCGGCCCCAGCCTGAGGGCAGAGACGCAGGCCCAGGGCCCCCAGGGAAAGCTGTCTGGACAGGGCACCCGCGCGAGGCCATCTCAGCTCCGGCCCTGTCCTGCCAGATGGGCTCGACGCAAGCACGGAGCCGTGTCTCATTTCTTCCTCGGCCACGCAAGGACACTTCCACCAGCGCGTCCCGGAGCTTGGAAGTGGTCACGTGGACGCTGAACTTCCCTCTCGGAATGTCAGACAGTGTTATTTTTGAATCAGTCTCAAGACGTCACTTGAAGACCAAGTACCAAGAAATTGATTTCTTTTCTCTCCCATTGGTATAAGCAAGCTCCCTACCTTTCCTGGGTCCTGCTGTGACTAAGTGCCCTCGCCTAGGTCCAGCTGTAACCGAGGCCCCCACGACTAGGTCCAACCGTAATCAAGCTCCCCCCACACCTGGGCCTTGTTGTACCAAGCCCCACCATCACCACCCGGATCCTTCTGTAACCAACCCCACCCCCACCCCCCACCCCCGTCCCCTGGATCTTTCTGTAGCCACCCCCCTCCCCGGGCCCTGATGTACCAAGCCTCCCTCACCTGCATCCTTCTGTAGCAAGCCCCCCTCACCTGCATCCTTCTGTAGCAAGCCCCCCCTGACCCCCGCATCCTGCGGGCTGGCGTTTGGTCACAGGTACGCCGCCCTCTGTCTGGTGCTGGGCTCTCTGGAGCAAGAAGCTGACCCAGAGAATCTATATGGAACCCAACTGTTCCCACAGGGAGAACTTTGTGAATGAGACGGAGGCGAGCGTGACTTCATGTGCTGCTAGGACAAAACTTGGGCCTCACAGGCCAAGGCTCCGTCCATCGTGGCAAGGAGGTCCGGGAGCAGAGGTGCGGTCCGGTCACATGGCATCAGCAGTCAGAAGCAGAGCGAGACGGACGCTTGCTTTCTTCTGTGCGCTCGGTCTGGTGCCTCTCACACAGTGTGGATCTTCTCCAGGGGGGCTTCCCACCTCCAGCACAGGGGGGCTTCCCACCTCCAGCACAGGGGGGCTTCCCACCTCCAGCACAGGGGGGCTTCCCACCTCCAGCACAGGGGGGCTTCCCACCTCCAGCACAGGGGGGCTTCCCACCTCCAGCACAGGGGGGCTTCCCACCTCCAGCAGCGTCGCCTCAAGACCCCGTCGTGCTGCGGGCTTGTTTCCATGGCGAGTCTAAATCCCTCCAGGTGACAATGGAGACGAACCTTGGACAGTGAGTGACGAGGAGGGTGGGCTCCGCCCTGGCCCTGTGACCACCCCTGCCTGGTGGAGTTGTCTGCCCTGGTCCTGGGAGATCCAAGGTGGCCTAAGCTGCTCATGTCTGGACCATGCCACCGGGCCGGGCCAGGGACCTCGGAATCTCTCTGGCCGCACCTCACCTGAGGGGTCAGGTCACACACGCCCACCTCAGGCTCGGTCTGTGCCTGTCCCTTGCAGCGACACACTCGGACCCTAGTCACACGAGTGTGTGACTCTGCGTGTGCTTCCCGCCCACTCCTGCACCATTCATTCCGGCCGCACCATTCTGGTTTCTCCTTCCTTTCTTCCCACAGTCACACTGCAGCTTCCCCGGAGCAGGACCAGCCCACTGGCCCACTGGCCCATCTAGAGAGGAGAGAGCCATGTCCCTTTCAGAGACCTGAGGTGGGGAGCAGCTGGGCTGGACCTCCCGCCTGCCCACAAGCTGACCTATACTTAGCCACACCCCAGAGACTAGAGCCGTGGGGGGGGGGCTCTGTTGCAGTCCACCTGCGTGGTTGCTGATAGACGACCATCAAACAGCTTAAGGGAACAAGGGGTTTATTTTCTTGCTGACATCCAGTTACAGTCTGTCCAGCTTGACGGGAGAGCAGCACCAACACCAGGCCGAGGGAACTGGCCACACCATCAGCACATACGGCTGCAAGAGGGAGGATCCTTACTTACTTGCCAGACTAGAATGTCTGGCCAAGTGTATACAAAGATGCCGACTCTCTCTACCAGCTCTCTGTATTTTATTCCGGGCCTAGTCCCACCCACCATGGGCTGGGCCTTCCCCATCAGCTAGACAATCTCCTGCAGGTTTGCTCTGGGCTTAACTCAACCACTAATTCTCCACAAATGTGCCCAGAGCTCAAACCCTCCACTGTCAAGCTGACACCCGCGCCTGACTATGACACCCCCCGTAGGCAAACTTCCCACCCAGAAAGAAGATGGGGAGCATGGCCCAGATGGTTTCCGGGGTGGGGTAGGTACCTCTCGGTTTCACCCTGGGTCAGGGGCGTCCCTGGAGGTGGGCTGCGGAGCAGTCCTTCCTCAGGCCTCCTGAGGCTGCACCCCGCTCTCTCCCCGCAGCAAGCACAGCCCCGGGCTGTGTGGGCAAAAGCAGGCGGCAGACCAGGGAGCCCAGGGTGGGGACGGTCGTGGAGGTGGACTTGGCTTAGCCACGCCTCCCTTGCGAGGTGTGCCAGCCTGCCCGTCAGCTCGCATCTCCATGGCACCGGGCCGCTGTGGACATGCTCTCAGTGCCCGTCCTGAGCTGAAGATGGCCGTGGGGGGGCCAGGATGGGGGGGGTCTGGTCTCCAAGGTCGGGGCTCCTGCTTTCTGCTTGGCCACTGTCTCCTCTCACTTTTGACCAGCTGGGCAGCTGTGGGCACCCACAGGCAGGATGTGCGAGTCGGGGGCTGTCCTCTGAGCATATCACAACAGCCAACAGCCGCTGTCGCGTTCCCTCCTGCTCCCCTTCCTTTAGCCCCCCGAGACACCCCTGGACTTGGGCGTGCTGTTCTAATGTATGAAGTCCTCCTCGTCGACCCCTTCTCTACATGTGAAGCACCCAGCTCTCATGTAGACCCCATGCAGTCTCCCGGGTCCCCCGGGGCAGCCGCAGCCACCGCGGAACACAGAGGCCACCAGCACGGGCTGGCGTGGAGCCAGCTCCCTGGGTCCCTTGGGAGACTTGCAGAGGGCAGAGGGAGCAACAGCCCCCAAGGACCATCCCCGTCCCTCTGTCTCCTGAGTCCCCAAACCAGACTTCAGGTAGGCCCAGGAGAAGCTGGGTGGGCTCAGCCAGCCTCGGGGGAAGGTGTGGGCAGACCAGCGTCAAGGATCCGTGGAACAGGCCAGGCCACAAAGCTGAGCCGCGGCGTCCAGCACGGGGCAGGGCTGCGTGGGGGCAGGTGCTGCCTGCGCAGAGCCCCCTCTCCTCGCCCCAGCTCCCCGGGGTTCAGCCTGCGGCAGACAGCGCCACGCTTGGCCTCACTGCACATTAAAGCAACATGGTTCCTCCCAGCGGCGCCCTCGGCTGCGCCATTTCGGGCCACGCTGCGCAGAGCGCGTTCTGTGGGTTCTGGAAGGAATGCAAAACAGCCAAACGTTCTCGTTCTGGACCCCACGCACACGCTCTGCACAGCACGCCAAGAGATCTGTGCGTTCCCGATGCTATTTACTGAGAGCTGCATTTATTCAACTGGTCGCCTCCCAAAAACCCCTCCCTGGTGCCATCTCAGGCTTCACCTCTCCAGTCTCTCAAACACGTCTTCCACGTGTTGAGCACCTGCTGTACCTTAAACCTGCCCTGACTTATGTAAGGAGGAGCGGAGGAAGTTCAGCTTTGGGTCATACAACAGAGACACACACACAGTAACAAGTGCAGAAACACACACACACAGGTAAGTACCCAGAGACACATGCAGAGACACAGCAAAGATGTGTAACTGAGATGCACAGAGAAATGCACACACAAAGGCACACATGCAAAGAGACACAGACACACATACAGAGACACACAGAGACACCCATGCAGAGACACACACACATTTATATAAACAGAGAAACACAGAGATGCATCATGCAGACACACACAGGTGTACACACAGCAATGCACACACAGAGATGCACAGACAGATGCATGTGCTGAGCACAGAAAGATGTACAGAGACACAGAGACATGCATACAGAGACACATGCAGGAACACACGCAGAGTCACACACACACACAGGTACACAGAGATGCATACGGAGATATGTGCAGAAACACACACAGAGATGCGCACACAGAATCATGCACAGAGTCACACGCAGACACGGACACACACAGAGTGCACGATGGTCACACTCTGGAGCAGTGGTCAGTGGACATCCAGCCAGACAGGCCCAGGCTCGTGATCGAAGGACCCACGACCCACAGCCGAGCAGCCCCTGTAGCCGCATCTCTGCATTTCCCACTTACTGTCTGATTTCTGCCCAGAGCGCCCAGGAATCCTGCTTCGGGGTGACTCCTTATCAGGGCAGCGCAGCCGTCCACAGTTCCCAGCCCCCTGTGGAAATGCAGATGTGGGGTTCACTGTTCAAGAAACAGGGAGAGCGCTACAGACCCCAAACTACAAGCACCCCTTCCTCTCCACACGCAGTGTGAGCAGAGTGAGGAGAGCGAGGAAGGAGCGACATTCTGGGAAGGTCATTGACTTCCTGTGAGACAGTAAATAATGACACCTCACGCTGCCTTGCTGACGCCTGGGTAGCGGCAGAGTTCTCTGACGGCAGATTCCCCCCGGGTACCAAAGCCCACGTGTTCGACAGCTTCGCTTCAGCTGAAAACTTCCTGTTGCCTTTGGCAAGTGCAACGTTCACAATAACCTGGTGTAATCTTTTTGTTCTGTAGGAGGATCTCCCTGCAATGTGACTTTGCCAAGCACCCCTGGTCAGTGTGTGACTTTGCCAAGCACCCCTGGTCAGTGTGTGACTTTGCCAAGCACCCCTGGTCAGTGTGTGACTTTGCCAAGCACCCCTGGTCAGTGTGTGACTTTGCCAAGCACTGGTCAGTGGGTACAGCAGTCTGGGGGTGCAGATCAGGTCAGCCTTCGGAGCTGCCAACCTGAGTACAGACAATAATGCAAAAGGCACTAGTGTCTATTTGCTGTGCCAAGCGATAGGTTCCAAAAAGGCTTTGCATTCAGCTGTTTCCTTTGACCGCATTCACCCTGTAAAATCTCTCCTCCCCCCGCCTCCCACTGGTTTCCTTCTCCCTCCTACATAGACTCCCTTCCAATTTCATGCCATGGGTTCATACACGTCCGTGCATACAAGTACCATGGGTTCATGTGTGCCCGTGCATATGAGTGTGTCTGTGTGTGTGATCACGTGTGTTCATACATCTATGTGTATCTGTACATATGTTTGTCTGTGAATGTCTGTGTGTACGTGTATCTGAATGTATATGTTTATATGTGTGTACCCGTTGCTTGAGCATGTATGTACATGTGTTTATAACTACACGATTTGTTTTGTGCATGCATGCAATATGAATATGCATACACATATGCACTTGAGCACGTGTGCATAAGTACCTATATGTAAACATGCATATACTTGTGCATACCTGTTTGAGTTTGTGTCTATGTGCACGATTCATATGTATTACACACATGTATACATATGCACATGCATTTTCTACACACGTGCTCACATGTGCATGCATGTGTACATGTGTGTTCACATATATAATCTAGCTTCCGTGTGTGAGAGCAAATGCAGACTTGTCTCTCTGAGCCCGTCTTATTCAGTGCACTGTGGTAACTTGGGGTTCAGTATTTTGTAATTCATAGATTCATTTCGTCTAAGCTGCTACAAGAGCGTCCACGGCTCCTCTGACCTCCCCCAGGACTGGCCGTGCTGGACAAGCAGCCCGGCCTGGTTTGTGGTTTTCTCCCGCCCTAAGCGCCTGTCTCTGCCTTCCAGTGCTGTATCTTCAGCTGTGAGCACACACTCTATTTCCAAGTTGCTCTCCTAATCAGTGGATCATCCGAAGTTTCTTCAGAAGGCATCCTCTTTCCATCAAGCAGGCTGATTTCAAATTTCATCTCTGTTTCTAAGCCTCTGGATGTTTGCAGCGGTTCTCAAAGCCGGAGATTCTAAACTCCTTGATGAACGCAAAACATCCCCAGGCACTTTAGTGAGTTAGATGCGCACTTCGTCACTGTACTGACTGACTGACTGCTGAGCGCAGGAATGCGGGGCCAGCCCCTCTGCAGGAGCCTGCGTACCTGCGAGCTCGGCTCTGCGATGGGCAGGAGAGGCGGCTCTGGACTCGGCCCCTGCCCCTGGCAGTGGCTCTGCGACTGGCCCCTCTCAGCGCTGTTTCGTGTGCGTCTCCCTGGCAGCTGACCTGGCCCTAGTGACCTTGGCCACCTGCCGACCCCTGGACCTCCCTAAGCATGCAAAGCCCACGACCCACCCCTGCCTGAGCCTGCACGTGCCCAGCTGGTGCCTGCATGTCTCTCCGCATGCTCTGTGCACCCCCGGACTTCACTTTAGAAAAAAACAAACAAGTGCAAAGTTGCTGAGCCCTTGCGCGTGCCAGGCTGGCTCCCAGAATGCTGCAGGACAAGGTCACGTGGTCCATGCCCCTGAGAGCAGGGCGAGGAGACCCCAGCAGAAGCCTCCCTGGAGGACGCGAAGCACAGAGCACCATCCCCTCCCTCTGAGGCATCACAAACGAGCTCAGAAAACTCTGGAAACTCAGGCTAAATAACACCCACTTCTCATCCACGGGCCGGCTCCCCAGGGCTTAAAATAGAAAGAAGTCCTTGCAGGAGATGGCAGAGTGACCGATGCTGTTTGGCCCAAGCCACAAGCAAATGACTTATCTCTTCCTCGAAAAGTTGGTTCCTTTTTTCTAAAACGCTTAAGCCACATTTGGCGGATGAATTCCGCTCTCGGCTTCTGCTGCAGGTGGCTCATCATGCTCCCCAGCTGGGGACACTCCAGCACAGCAGTGTCATGAGGTCACGGCGACTGATACCAGGGAAATTCAAAGAAGGAAAGCACCGCCGGTTAGACCCCTTCTTGCTTCCTCCTGCAGCCAGTTCCGTGGCCTCCCACAGAGGGTGATTGTGCGTTTCACAAGCCGTGAGAAGGTGGCCCGTGAGGTCAGGGAGCCTAGGAGCGTGTGTCCTACAGCCTTGGACACCATCAGACCTCCACACTCGCAACACCACGTAGCCTTTTCTTTGTTCTGAAAGGGTCCTTGCCCCACGCGTGAGGTGGTGTTTGTCTTGAGGAACATACAGATAGGGGAGGACAGAGAGAGGCTCCCTGGACTGCAGGCAGAGAAGAGGAGACGGGACCACGAGTCGAAGATGTCCTGAAGCGCCAGAGACAGGTGCACAGTGTGGGAAGGGCCTAGGTGGTGGCCCTTGCTAGGACGTGACAGCCACAGACATCCACAGCTGACTCTGCTCAAGCTGTGGGGCAACCCCCTCCCCATGTTTGTAAGGCTTGGGAGGCTAAGCGCACCCCACCTAGAGGAAGTCACGTCCTCTGGCACCGCCATGCCTAAAGGTAGGCGTCAGCCTCCCTTTACCTGCCCAGCACCTGAGGCAGCAGGGCCCGTCCTGAGCCAGTCACAGCTGGCCCAGCCCCCTCCTGACTCCTCCCCCTCCACACCCACCCCAGCTTCGCGGGAGCTCGTCCACCTCCTCCTAGACACGAAGCAGCCTGCATTTCATGTTTGGGGTTTCAGATTCAGCGGTCCTTACACAGTTGTCTCACAAGTCCTTGGGCTCCTGCGCGGCCCCCACGGGCAGGTTTGGTGGAAGGGATGTCGTGGTCACAGACGACACCAGTGTGGAAAGAGGTTTCCCTTCCATCCAGATGGCAAAGGGTTACAGTGTTGTTGGAATGAGAGGCGAGTCCCCAGGGAGAGCTCTTTACAGGGAAACCTCACCCCGCTCAGAGGTCAAAGACACATAGTTGGAGGGGCCTGAGAACAGAGGGGGTGTGCAGCCCATGGGGTTCCAGCCTTTGCACCTCTGGGGCAAAGCCAGGTCCATGCTAGGGCCGTGAGCCCTGTGGTAGGAGCCGGCACGAGAAGCCTTTTGCAGGGCACGTGGCAACCTTGTGATCCGTCCAGGGGCGAGCTGGGTTTGCACAGACCTGGACTTGCAGGAAAAAGATTGACTCCTGTGCAGGGGGCCAGAGATGATTAGAAGCCTGACCCCCCCCCCAGGTCAAAGGCACGCGCTGTGGTGACCTTCATGAGAGAAAGTCTTTGCTTTTCTCACATCTGCTGAGCCGAGGCAGAGCATCTGTTAGGGTCTGAATGAGGCCACGATGACAGGCATCATTCACACAGCTCCCCGATGTCCGCCTCAGCCCGAGAGGACCCCTCCAGCTGCAGGGCAGCCTCCTCCCTACATCGGCTCCTGGCTTTCTCCGGTCCCTGCAGGCCCTCCACACAGCTGACCCAGCCCCCGAGTGCTCGGACCTTTCCTTGCCCGACCGCACGCCATGCAGGGACCCCTAAGGAAGATCTAAGTCTACGGACAGCGTAGGGAGTCGTGCAAACACCCAGAGGGACAGACACGCCCCCACACGCACCAGCCCAGCAAACACCCAAGGGGGAACGCCCGCCCTCCACCTACCAAGCTCGGGGAAGCCGATTTCCGTGTCGCCCACAGGAGCCAGCAGCAAACCAAGCCAGTTTCCAGTAAAGCCCCAGTGGGCGCCCAGAACAGTCTCCCCAGAGACTTTGAGCCACAGCCCTGCAGTGGCTTTCACATCTGCAGAAACCATCACATCACGCAGGCCCGTGTGGGCGGAGACCCTGTGCCATGGACTGGGGGTCTCCCTCCCACTGGGCCATCGCGCACCAGCCAACACGGTTCTGTGATGAATGAAAGATGATGTGAACATATTTTAACAGCAAAGCGTGATCAGAGACTCACGGGGCTGACGTCTCCGCTTGGCGGCCATTCTGGAGGAGTATGAACCGTCCGCCGTTAATGAACGTCCTTGGGGTAGAACTTCATTGGAGAGATGAAATCTCCTTGCAAATATAAGTTCAAAGACACAGACGCCCAAGGGGTCTGGCGCCTTTGCCCATGCTAATAGACATTCAAAGAATCCCGATCCACAGCCTTTCCACTAATTCTTCCCTGGCCGCTCTGATGCCAGGGCAGCGTCGGGTTCTGTCCGTCACCACTCGTGCCCGGGGCTGAGTCTCACTCAGAAGTGGTATTAGCTCAGTAAAGTGTCTCATTAGCTTAGTGTTTGAAGACTCCCGGGTGTTAATGGGACGCTGTGCCGGGAAACCTGTCCAGCTCACAAGGGAAGTCATCTTTGGGTCCCCGAGGGGCTGCTCAGACAGGGCCCAGCTCTCCCTGTTGATGGTCTTGCCTGGTGTGGCAGAGTCCAGAGGAGGAAGACTCAAGAAGGGCACAGCTGAAGGCAGATCCTTCCGGGTGACTGACAGGCTGAAGTGCCCACACTAGATGAGCGTTCTGGGTCTATCCCAAGGTCGGATCTCTCCTGAGCGCAGTCCTGTCTGTGGGCTGGGCACGGCCCCTTCGCGATGACGTAGTCCACCTCCTGGACAGTCCAAGCCTCTGGCCCTACTAGCAGGACTCAGTGCCCTTTGCTCTAGAGCGTCTCGGGGTTGGGAACCAGCCTTTGAGGCTCCCCTCACTGCTCGTTCAGGACACTTCTGAGCAGTCTGTCGGCTTGCGCACAAGCTTGGGGAAACCCGAGTGAATGCGAGACCCCTATACACAGAGCAGACCCACGTGGTCACTCTGGGCACAGCTTCTGAGGGACCAAGCCCAGGACAGCACGTTCTGGGTCTGTTGAGTCCTGCGTGGTACTCTCTGACTATTGACGTCTTAGCACAGAGCCGTGGGGGGACAAAGGGATGCTTTATCTGCTGCCAGAGTGCCTATAATCCATCCTGAGAGGGAGCCGCACGCCGCATGAGCAGCAGCAAGAGGTCGCACATCTGTGTGCATGTGTGTGATGTGTGTGTGTGATGTATGGGCTGAAGAGTGGACTCACACTTCACTACTGCAAACTGAACATGACCACACAATACTAGTGCCAGATGTTCTGGCTCCTGACACTGACCCCTCCTCCAACCCCTGCAGATACGCCCCACAGACACACCATGTACCTATGTCACACATACATCACACACGCATATCCATACACATACAAATGCACACAGCCAACCACAAACGAACATGCATGTACTCACACACAAACATATACCATGTACATATGCCATGTGCACACACGTCCATAGGAACACAGGCACATGCATACATATACAAACATACACAACATGTCTACACACATATGAATGCACAGCCCAACATGTGCTCTGAGATGAAGACCTCTCACAGTTCACAGTCCTGGCAGCTGCTCTTTTCCTCTGTAGACACGTTTCTCCAGTCTGATGATAGGGTGACTTACTGCGTTAGTTACATTCAGGTGTCAACTCGACCGTTGCAGGTGGGGCTCTGGGCATATCTGTGAAGAACTGGCAGGTAAAGCAGGCCTGCAGGCCTGCAAGCCGGAGTGCGTAGGTGATTGTCTAATTGGTGCGGGAAGAACCAGTCCCGGGTGGGTGTGTGGAGGAGATGAAGGGAGTTAGTTCAGTAAGTCGATACTCCTCAGCAGACTTACCAGTCTTTCTGTCTGGCAAGTGAAATGTGCCTCTTTCTCAGCTGTCCTGAGGATAGTTTGGCCGGTTCCCTTGGCTCCTCGTGTGAGTGTGAACTCTCCTGCCAGGCCGAACTAAGAGCTGTGGCCAAACAATTGTAAGCCAAAATAAAACCCCCTTGTTCACCTAAGCTCCTTGGTCATGAATTTATCAGCAATATGAGAGCAAGCTGCAAAAGAATCTGATACCAGAGAAGTGGGGTGTGGCCACGTGGCTTTTGTGAAATTTTAAGTGGTTTTCTTGTACAAAACATGAAAACGTTTGAAGATTTTGATACATTGGGCTGCAATAACCTTTGAGCAGAGGTTAGTGAATTGTTTGGAAAATAATAATTATGATGAAGGGAACAAGGACTTGCGGGAGATTGAATATAAAGAGACGGGGTGCTAGTTTGCGTGGAAGAGGAGTAACGCGTTGGCAGCCTTGAAATTTCAAATGGGAGACGGGCAGACAGCAGAGCAGCTGAGCTATTAGAGAATTTAGCATCATTGAAGGAAAACCTGATGATTTGGGCTGTGACTTTGGGAGAGATTAATTCTACCCCGAGGAGATGACTTGTTATGGAAACCTAGATTTCTTTAGCGGAGTAAAGCCTAAGCTGAAGCAATTTCTTACCCTTCAAAAGTCTTGGCTTTTGAAAAGGGCTTTTCCAGCTGCAGTTCCAGTGGACTCAGCTACATCCCAACCTCGCTGCAGAACTTGGTAGCCTTGTCCAGTGGTTCTGGTTGTGATGCAATATGAGGGATTCAGAGAGCCCCTGAGGTTTGTCGCCAGCTGTCCAGTTTGAAGTTCCTGAAAAGGAACGTGAAGCTTAAGGCTGTGGTAGAAAATTCAGAATGCCGGAGATTTAGCACCACGGGACACGGGTTAGGACGGCTACGAGTGCGGATTCGACCTGGTCCAGAGAAAAGCTACGTGGCACTGTGAGCTGTGTTCCCTCTGACACGTGGCGGACACCTGGACTCCCTCTGATGAGCGCCATGCAGGCTGTGCTCCTCCTGCACATGGAGCCAATCTGTGCTGCCCCCGACACGCGGAGCACCACCTGCGCTCCCTCTGACGGGTGACACTCTCCGTCCTCCCTCTGACACGCTGCGCTTGGCTTGCACCTTGAGGCAGATGAGTCTGAGTGCTGTGCCCGCTCGAAGTGCCATTCCTCGGTCCCCGCAGGAGCACAGGCTGGAAGTGGCCCGTGATGGTCGACCTTCAGGTCTCAGCAGCACCTGTGCAGAGCTCAGACCTAAGGCCTGTGGCCTATGCAGTGCCAGCCATGGTCCACTGGAGAAGAGACAACCGCTGGGCCACGAAACAGCTCATCTCCAGGCAGCGGCTCAGAAAGGTGTGCGAGGGGTCGAGAGCACAGGCCACATGCTTCTCA
This sequence comes from Typhlomys cinereus, assembly GCA_023101885.1. Lineage (NCBI taxonomy): Eukaryota > Metazoa > Chordata > Mammalia > Rodentia > Platacanthomyidae > Typhlomys > Typhlomys cinereus. Next base: position 7,000,575 of record JALPQD010000077.1, read on the forward strand.
CCGGCACCTGCTGCCCCCTCCCTGGCTCATGTGGTCTTTCTGCGTCTTCTGAGCAGCACTAGGCCGAGTGGCTGAGTTGGCCTCTGAGGACAGTCCGTGTGGTCTGCCCTCGGTGCTCGGGCGCAGGGTCTGTTAGCACGCTCCTTTGCTCCTTAGAAGTCACCTCGCCAAGCAAAGACGTCCCCAAAGTATCATGGTTGCCCTTGGTAACCAGTCTCGCATCTGTTGCCTAGTCACTCATCAGAACCTTTGCTGAAGGCCTCAGGCTGCTGTCTTCCCAGCAAGAGCTGAATTCTGGGACGACGCCTCCCATTGGTGGGCTCCCTGGAGGACAGAGCCTTCCGTTGCCCCCCGGCTGCTGATTGGAACTGGAGATTCTCAGAAGTCGTCCCATGCGTCAAGGCTGCAGTCCCAGCATGTCTGCTCCTCAGTGAAGTTGGTTTTGGGCAAGCTTTGTAGACAGTGTGGGGTACTGTACGCCTCCAGGAAGCCTGGGGGTTCCCGGTGAATCTGACTTCCCCTCCCCAGTCTAGGCATGACAAGGTTTCTGACTGCGTCTCCCTGTGTCACAGGGCAGCATTTGGAGGACCAGGCCCCCTGTGCGGAATCCCAGGAGCCTCCGTGGCCGACGGGAGGCAAAGACAGCCCACAGCCCACCGTGCTCCCACGAAGGAGGCCCAGGCCGTGCTAGAAGTGAGGTACCACGGCCAGTCTGGAGCCGTGCGTGGGAGACAGCTTCCGGATCTCTAGGGTGGCCAGGCCAGCTCAGGTGGATGATGAGGGCCACGGGCCACACGGGCTCCAGCAATCGCCAGACACTTCACATTCCTAAGGGCCACACATCCAGGTCAAGGCGTCACAGGGCGGGTCTCTCTTGGTTTCTCCCCGAGTCCCCGTCGGTGCCCGAGTCCTAACTCCTTTGAAAGGACACAGTCGCCTTGGTGTCCCTGCCTCTAAATGCGGCCACTTGCTGCACCCTGGGGCTTCAGCGCGTGAACATGAGAACTCCGGCTGCCTGACAGAGCACAGGTGGCTTCAGAAGAAATGGTGAAGACAAAACCTGTATTGAAGATCAGTGTTTCTACTTCTCTAAGCCGGGCTTATAGAGGCTCTGGGTGCCCCCACCAGCCCGCAGGCCGAGGGTCACCTTGGGAGCCACGGGATGTGTCATTTGGAAGGTAGAAGGTATGCAAATGTAGGCACCACGAAGTGTTCTGCTGTGGCAGCCGTGAGCACCATGTGCATCCGCAGGATGTGCCACGTGGACAGACCTGAGTTAAGCTTCGTGACCTCTGCACGCTCTGGCTGACCAGCGGCCACGGAGATGCTTTGTGGCTCTTAAAATCCACGCGATTCGGAGCCAGCGTCCAGCAGTCCCCTGCACCCCAGGGCATTTCCTTTCCCTCGATGTGTGAGACCCAGGAGTGAGACCCAGGAGTGAGACCCAGGACACAGGGCACGGGAGCCACGAAGAGCTGGGGAGCAAAGCTCTGCCCACAGGGAGCAAGTGAACATCCACGCGTGCAAACCACCACCCGTCAAATCACGCCCGCAGCCTGGTCTTCTTACGCCCGCAGCCTGGTCTTCTTACGCCCGCAGCCTGGTCTTCTTACGCCCGCAGCCTGGTTGTACACCCTCAGCTGACCACACACCCTCAGCTGGCCGCACACCCTCAGCTGACCACACACCCTCAGCTGGCCGCACACCCTCAGCTGGCCGCACACCCTCAGCTGACCACACACCCTCAGCTGACCACACACCCTCAGCTGGCCGCACACCCTCAGCTGACCGCACACCCTCAGCTGGCCGCACACCCTCAGCTGGCCGCACACCCTCAGCTGGCCGCACACCCTCAGCTGGCCGCACACCCTCAGCTGGTCATACGTGTAGATTTCAGCTGCAATCTCCAAGGGTCCCGACCGAATCAGGAAAGCACAGCGCTCACCCTCCACAAGCCACAGCCCCTGCCTGGGCCCCTACATCACGCTCAGCACCTGAACCCTCAGCACAGAGGCAGGTGCACGAGCATCGCGCACGATTCAGAGGCTCCTGCGTCTTTTCCTGGCCCTACGCCAGGCCCAGCCCTCCCCCCGCTGACCGAGGAAGCCTCAGAGCCTCCCAGACACCCACCAGGGTTGAACGACTGTCCGTAGGATGTTTTTCTCTCTCGTGGACGAGACAGGCAGGACTGCACCTTGGTCACCTTTGATGTGGAGACGCTGAAAGGGACTGGCCGGGGTGCCAAGTCAGAGCCGAGAGTGGCATTTTTATGGCTTTGCGCTCCAGGTTGGACGGAATCCACCAGGAAGCATGGGGAGGGGACGGCTTTATTAAGGAGGCCCCCTCAGTTCTAGCCCCTGATGGTAGTCTGGGCAGGCGGGAGGCAGAGGAGCAGAGGAAGCCGGTCTTCCCAGGGGGGCTTTTCCCCCCTTTTTCTACAGACAGGCAGCTCCCCCTCCACCACACCACTATTCCCAGCACGACAGGTCTATCCCTCAGGGAGCTTGTTGAGAACGGCACCAGCCCCCTGTCCTGGGGAGCCCCTCGGACATGTCCCCTCGACGGCGCATGGCGTGGAGCCTCCTCCCCGTGGAGCTGAAGAAGGGCTCTGGCCTGGCTCCCTGTCTGGCTCTGGCCCCTCCAAACCAACCTCAGGCAGCAACATCCGTCAGAGAGAAAGGGGGGTCCTTCCCACACACGCCCCTGGTCAGTAAAGTCACCATGCCGTGACGGGAAGGACAGTCAGGGCTCAGCCTCCAGAGCAGAGCCGGCCAAGTGGTGCCATCTGTTACCTGCGGATGTCCTCGGGCTCAGATGCTTCCCCTCAGTATGTCAGATGGCAGCGCAGTGACTGACGGCCCAGGGCCTCCGCCTTCAGGCCGCCTGACTTGCTCCCATTGGGGCCAGGCTGCTGGCTGTGGACCAGGTGCCCTGAGCGGCAATTCACAAGCGGAAGGCACCAAGCCACACAATGGGACGGAGACGCCCAGCAGCTGGGACGGAGACGCCCAGCAGCCACTGAGCTCCTGACCCCAGCAAAGCCGGGGGCTGAGTCATGTTGGGAGAGGACAGCTGCAGTGTGTGTGCATGTGTGTGCCTGTGTGCTTACATGTGCACATGCATGTGTGCTTGTGTGCATGTGTGTCTGTGTGCATGTGTGTGCCTATGTACTTACATGTGCACATGCATGTGTGCTTGTGTGCATGTGTTTTTGTGTGTATGTGTGGCTTTCATGTGCACATTCATGTGTGCTTGTGTGCATGTGTGTCTGTGTGTGCCTGTGTGCTTGTATGTGTGTATGTGCCAGTGTGTAGCTTGTTACATATAGTGCCAGTGTGTGAATGTATGTCTGTGTATAATAGTATATGTGCATGTATGTCTGTGGGCTAGTGTGTGAATGTATGTCTGTGTATGTTTGCTTTGTGTGTCTAGTGTCACTTTGTACCTATGTACATGTGTACCTGTGTGCTCCGTGTGTGCATGCATGTGTGTCTGTGTGTACACGTGTGCATATTTGTGTGTCACTGTGTACCTGTGAACATTTGTGTACCAGCACGTGAATGTATGCCAGTGTGTTCCACTGTGTAAATGTGCACCTGTGTGCTTCTGTAAATGTGTGTCTGTGTGCTTGAGTATATGCGTGCCAGTGCATACCTGTGTACACGTGTGTGCCATCGTGTAATGTGTGTCTATGTGTGTGCCAGTGTGGGTGCCCGTGAGCTTGTGTGTATGTGTGTGTACTTGTGCGCCTGTGTGCTTTTGTGTGTGTGCTACAGTGTGTGTGCATATGTATTTGTGTTCATGTGTACCGCGCTTGCCTGAGTACATGTGAGTGCCTGTGTGTGGAAATCAGTATGTGTGTGCATGTATGCCTGTATGTGCCTGTGTGTACCTATATGCTTGTGTGTGTGTGTATCTGTGTGTGTGTGTGTGTGTGTACCTCTGAACGTGTGTCTGTGTGCATGTATACACTGGGCGCATGCTGTATGCACTAGGTGCATGCTGTATACATTAGGTGCATGCTGTATACACTAGGTGCATGTTGTATACATTAGGTGCAAGCTGTATACACGGGTGCATGCTGTATACATTAGCTGCATGCTATATACACGGGTGCATGCTGTATACATTAGGTGCATGCTGTATACACTAGGTGCATGTTGTATACATTAGGTGCAAGCTGTATACACGGGTGCATGCTGTATACATTAGCTGCATGCTGTATACACGGGTGCATGCTGTATACATTAGGTGCATGCTGTATGTACTGGTGCAAGCTGGATACACTAGGTGCATGCTGTATACACTAGGTGCATGCTGTATACACGGGTGCATGCTGTAGGTGACAAAGGAGGCAGAATGATAGAGCTGGAGCAAGACAGAAAGATGGAAGAAGTCGGGAGGTGATTGGAGAACAGGAGGAAGGAGAGAGGAAGCGTGGTGGTGGTGAACCCCAGAGGACCCATCTTCAACAGCAGCAGAGAAGTGGAGACCCCTTGACCAGAGCAGGACGGCCCCCGCCATTCAGGACAGTGAGGACCTTGAGACGGGCAGGCCAGGGATGGCGGAGGAGCCTGGTAAAGGCGACCCCAGGAGAATCCCCTAGGAACCCTGCCAGAAGCGGGCTGGGAGGAGCTCCACACACTGACCCCAAAGCCCCGCAGCTACCCAGTGCTCTGCATGCTGCACCAGGGCGCTCAGCGCAGGTGGCTGGCGGGGCTGGCTCGTAAGAGGGATGCTCTCCACAAAGGAGCCTCCTTCTCTTCCTCCAGCGGAAGAGGCCATCGCCTGCCTTCCGCCTCCCTGGTCAGCCTGGCCAGGAATCTTCCCGCCCAGTGATGCTGGACACGCCCCGCCCAGCCTCCGGGGAATGTGACCTGGCCCCTTCTAAGGCTCATGCACAGGAAAGAGCTTCACGGACCCCAGGACTAACCCCTAGCCGCAACCCAGCTTCTATGAGTTCTCATCCCCGACACCTGTCTCCCTAGGACGCTGACTCTGCAGGACCCCAGGAAAGCCCCCGGCTGCAACCAGGCCTCCCAAGGGCCCCCCACCCCGTCTCCCTGGGACGCAGCAGGCTGACTCTGCAGAGACCCTGGGAAAGCCCCCAGCAGCAGCCAGGCCTCCCCGAGTTCCCCGTCTCCCTGGGACGGGCAGGCTGACTCTGCAGAGAGGTTGCCGTGGAGATGGCGGAGGCAGTGCAGGTGGTGGGTGGGCTGAAGAAGGAGGCGGAGGATCAGAATATTCCAGAACAGACATCACAAGACAGCACCTCTCACAGAATAAAGCTGGGGTTGGGCCAGGCCTGGGTGAGGGCTGAAGGGCCCCAGTGAGTGGACAGATGGACTTGGTGGGACAGAGATGATGTCACCGTGGAAGCCTCTGTGGAAGTTCCTCCTGCTGGCTTACGGGGCAAAGCACTGGCTTCCACCAGTCCCCGTGTCTCACGAGTTACCCTGAACCTGGCTGAGTTCTGAGTCTGACTGGGAAGGGCTGGCAAAGAGGCTGGCCCACCCTCTCAGGATAGGCTCCGCCTACACTCCTCTCCCCCCTCCCCCAGTAAGAACACAGTGGGCCTTGTGCACAGCCAGGCAGGCTGAGCCCCGAGGGCAGAGCCTGTGCCCTGGGGTCAGGGCCGCAGGGGCTCCAGTTCCCACAGTCAGACCCCTGCCGCGACCCAGGCCCTCAGGCCGGCACAAACCATTTCATGCGGAACATCCCCAGGCCTGCGCCCGAGTAGCTTCTGACACTCTCGCTCCGTGGGCTTCCCAGCGTCTTTTCATTACTCTGTGGTCAAAGTGCCGTAGCCCTGATCCAACCAGGAGACAGTTGTCCACACGTGGTGTTGCGAGAAGATCCTGGTGACCGGCTGGGGACAGGCCCTGCTGCCCACAGCTCGGAAGTGGTGGCAGACCTCTGCCGCCGCCAGGGCCTGTGGCAGCATCGGCCTCTCTGGAGAGTCCTGGAGATATTTTATTTGGCAGGGTGGGACCCTGCTGGGAGCAGGGCTGAGCAAGAAGCCTTGGTCACCGCTTCACTGTGGCAGGAATTATTCCTCCAGCCTAAGAATTCACTCTCCCGGCATAGAAAGTCAGGAAGTAAGTCGGATGGACGGAGCCCCAAGTCTTCTGAGTCGTCATTACAGACGGCACCCGGTCCCTGCTGCCACACGCCAACTGGCCCAGCCACCCAGCTCACCAAAATTCACCTGTGAAAGACCAGGGTCCCCTAGTATTTTAGCGATCTTGGGTGTGGGGGCCTGGACAGGACCCCATATGGACTGGGGAGAGTAATCGGACAGCCAAGGCACTGAGCATGCCTGCTCAGGCCTCCTGCACCTTCCAGAATGAAGCGATCGACAGCTCTGGGTGTGTGCAGTGGCCAGGGGCTCACCATGCTGCAGGGCAGGGCAGTGTGGGGTCCTTTACTGCCTGTCTCTGGGGTCACCTTCATGTCTTGTGCAACACCCCAGTGGGCTGGGATGGTGCCTGAGTCATTCTCCTCTTGATACCTAGATGCTGCTCTGGGACCTGTGAGACTCTGTAGCAATGTAACCAAGATCTGAACAGACAGGGGAGAGCTCTGCGCCCGCCGCTCGTGTCAGGCGCCGAGTGGTACCCGTGCATAGCCTCCTCCTGCTCCCTTCAGTCTCCCCTTTGGGTCTGTGCCCGGCCGATCCTTTCTCTCACTCAGCTCAAGAATCGCTTCCTCCCCTCCCAGCCAAGGGGGACCTAGGGCCCTCCATGCCCTTCCCATGTGTCTAAGCACATAGTAGAGAAAACGGGGACACAGCCTGAATGAACGAGATGCACGCGTGCGTGAGTGAGTGGATGGATGCAAGCATGCGTGAACGAATAAATGAATGAGTGCATGCACAAATGACTGAACGCACAAATATGAGAACAGGCGAGTGGTTGGTATTGGCAAGGCAAAGATTAGCACCATTCCATTAAGTGGAAAAGGGAAATGTGGTCCGCAAAGGTCATTCGTTTGGTCAAGGAATTGCCTGAACAATTAAGACATCACTGGAAACTGTCCTCCTAATAGCAAGATGACTTCAGCACACGGTGAAAAATTAGACAAGGTGGGCCCTGCGGAGAGGTTGCCCGGTTTGCTGGCTGGTGCTCCTGGGACTTGGCCAGGCTTAACTCAGAGTTGGTAGAGAGAGTTCACGCCCCCCCAACACACACAGCCAGAGTCTTCTTTAGAAAGCCGCGGGCAGAATAGGTGCCTGGCTCCTCACAGCCACTTCCACCAAAGCCGTCAGGGTTGACGACAAGCGGTAAGCGTTCCCGAGAGTCCCCCCACTTGCAGGAGGCCTCTTCCCACTGGCAGAGCCTCCCACAGACCCGCGAATCTCTCCTTGGAAGTTTGCTGGGGGAGAGTAGTGATGGGCGCCCGCCCGCACTCCCCCCTTCCAGTAATTGCATGCACAGTTCATTAAGATCTTTGGTAGTGGCGGAAATGTTACCGGGGAAGAAAGAGCCGTTGACAATTTTATTTTTAAAAGTCACTAAGAATAGGGTGAACCTGGTAAAAATAGCAAGCCTGCAAACGGGATGGCGCTCCAGCCAAGTTCTCTTCCTAAAAATCTGAATGTGGGGTTCAAAAAGAACGGGAAGCAGCTTCGTCTTAGATTCCTCTGCACACTGCAGGGAAAACGAGCAAAAGGCAGCGGGGTGCCCTGCATGCCACCTCTGACCCCGTCACACATCGTCCAGTCTGGGCATTCCACAGTGGACCCTAACCGCGGGATGTGCTGAGCACGAGGATGCTACCGACTGCCACGTGCCACCCGGTGACCTCTCCTGCAGCAGGGCCTTTGGAGATGCGAACAGAAAGAGCGATGCAGCAATGCGCCTGTGCGGTGCTCGGGCCTTCATGACGGAAGGGCTTGTGGGGACGAGGGGCTTCGCTTCGGCCCACCATTGTCTGTTACAGCTCCTTGTCCGCTTGGCAGGAGAGCCCACGCCAAACCCGCGGGACGCCGCGAGGGGCCATCCTCACTTGCCAGAGCAGCACGTCTGGTCAAGTGCTCAGAAGGCTGCCCACGTCCCCACCCAGCCAACTCCCTCTCTCTCATTCACCTGCCCAGGGACTAGTCCCGCCCACCACGGGCTGGGTCATCTCTGTCAATCAGACCCTCTCCTGCAGGCTTGCTCAGGGCCCAACTCAATGCTAATTCCTCACAGGCGTGCCCCGCGTGCAGAGCCTGGGCTGCCAGTTGACACCAGCATCTCGCCGTGACGGGGAAGCTCAAGTGACTTTGACATGTTCCCACCACGACCCTGGGAGGAGAGGACAAAACACCATTGTCCTCCCGTGCTGGCCGGAAGGGATGGAAGCCACAGGCCAGACACTTGGCCCAGCCACTCTGAAGGAGGGGATGCCAACCAGAACGGAGGCTCTGGCGCCAGGGAAAGGTGGCAGGTAGGGGTGGGGGGTCCCCTGGTCAGCTGCTCTAGCTTCCGCTCTCCACTGTTCTCTCAAAACTGCCGCAGCACTTGGGTCTCCGCATCCCCTGCCCCATGACTCCTGATTCTTGGCTTCCAGTGGGTTCTGTCAGTGAAGAATGAAGCCTGGGTGGGCTCCCCATGGTTGGCAGGTGCCACGGAGGGTTGGCACATCCGTGGCTCTGCGGTCCTTTGAGACAGCAGGTGATGCAGAGACTCTGATCCCTGAAGAGACAAACCGTCCTCAGCCTGCGCCCTGCAGGTCAGGCAGGGCCGGGGCTGCCGGCGGCGAGGGCGGGTGAGGGCAGCTGCACTCACGTCCTGGAGTCTTAGGGATTCCACTCAAGGGGGATGCGGACAGCTGAACTCCAAGAAGGGAAGAGGGAGAAAGAGGAGGGGGAGGGGGAGGGAGAAGAAAGAGGAGAGAAGAGAAGGAATCAGGGAAGAAGGAGACGGGAAAGAGAGAGGAGGGAGGAGGACAGAAAGGACCACAGGAGGGAAAAGACAAGAGGGAGGTGAGGAGGAGGAGGAGAGGAGGCAGAGGGAGAGGAGTGAGGAGAGAGGGATCGGGTGGCAGGGGAGGAGGGGAAGCCGCATTAGTCTGCACTGGCCTCAGCCCGGCTCCGAGCCCCAGAGCAGGTTCCGTCTCCTCGGGACAGCGCTCTGCAGCGGACGCCAAGGGCGGCGTCCCCAGAAAGAACGAAGGCCCTGGTCTTGTCGCTGGGCAGACACGCTCCCACATGCTTACACATGCTTGCACACACACACATGCACACACACCACACGCTCACACACGTTCATACATGCTCACACACATGTTCCCACACACACACTTATACATGTTTACATACACTCACACACGCTCACACACACTCTCACATACACACATGCACATACACCCACACACATGCTCACACACGCACAGACTCACACATGCTCACACACACGCTCACACACGCTCATACACTCACACACTCAAACACGCTCACATACACTCACAACCTCACATACACGGTCACACACGCTCATACACTCACACACTCAAACACGCTCACACACGCTCTCACAACCTCACACACATGGTCACACACGCTCATACACTCACACACTCAAACACGCTCACATACACTCACAACCTCACATACACGGTCACACACGCTCATACACTCACACACTCAAACACGCTCACACACACTCTCACAACCTCACACACGCTCACACACGCACAGACTCACACATGCTCGCACACGCTCATACACTCATACACTCAAACACGCTCACACACACACATACACATACACACACGTGCTCACACACATGCTCACACACATGCTCACACAGTCCCTTCGCATTCGCTGAGCGCCTACTGTCTACCAAGGTTCGGAGGTCACGGACGCCAACCTGAGAAGGAAGAGGAGAGGCAGGCGTCAGTCACAGCTGTACTTTGTGCCTGGGCTACAAACCCACTCACCCTCCAGCCCGCCCCTGCCCCCGCGTGAGTATCTGGGGCCTGGCAGGGGGTAGGGGTCACGACAGAGCAAGGAAGCTCCTGCTACCCCAGACCCCAGAGAGAAAGAGCAGCCGGCTGGCCCAGGCCGCCGCAGCTGGCATCTGAGACGCAGGCCTGACTGGTCCTCCCCAGAGGACGGTGAAAAAACCATGACCTTGGCTGGGTGCGGCTTCCAGATGGTTCTAGATGCTGACGGACACAGGGAGATGCCATTCTAGGGACCGTGCTTCTGACTAAGGCCAGGGGAGACTGAGGCACTCACCGAGCCGAGCTTAAGAGGCAGCCGCCAATCCTCAACAATCCCTCCCCAGCCTTGGAGACGCGGCTTTCTGTCCAGGCTCGGCTGCGCGCTGCGTGTGCGCCCGGCAGCCGTGAGGGGCTCTCAGGGCAGCGGAACCGCAGACGAGGCGCTCACTGCATTGACGTGCAAGAGAACATCTGAGTCCAGCAGAAGAGAAGCGCTCAAACCTCAGTCACGCTGAGCCAAAGACGCTGGGCTCTGACATCAGAGAACAGCAGCAGCTCACCAACCGAGAGAGAGAGAGAGAGAGAGAGAGAGAGAGAGAGAGAGAGAGAGCATCCCCCTTGCACTTCCCCTCTCCAGCCCACCACTGGAAAGCACTGTCCTCCATGGGTCTCCCACATCAAGAAGCCGATCTCTTGCAGGCTTGCTAGGGACTTAACTGCAATTCTTTACAACTATGCCCAGTCGCTGAGTTCACACTGTAGCTGACGACCACCCGCTGTGTCCCGGGACCCCAGGATCTGTCTGCCTACTGGCTGCTCAGTTCCCTGCAGTCTGTACCTGCCTACCGTGTGCCTGTGAGTCAGAACTCCCCACGACTTGTCCCTCCAGAAGTGCCCGGAGCTGGCGCGTCCTGCGCGGCACCGCTGGCCACAAGGCTGCAGCCGCGCCCCAGCCCCGGCCTTTGGTGGGGACGGTCTTGAGGTGTCTCTGTGTCCAGGAGCAGCTTAATTTTGCCTGTGGTGGCGGAACAGTCACCCACTCTTCCCAGACGTCCCCAGTCGCTTGCCCTGTGCCTTCTCTGCTCCACATACCTGAACTCCTCGCTCCTCCTTAGGTCTGGGGTCCAAAGTCCTTTTGCATGTGCAGCTGTGTCTTAGTCTCCTAAGCACATGCTCCTATAGATGTCCCAGGCCCCCATCTCCCTGTTAAGAAGCAGGGCTCCTGGGTGCCAGCCTGCAGTAGGTACCTGGGTGAATACGTGCCAAACTTTTGTATTAATCGTACAACTTTGGGCAGGTATTAGTTCCTGAGTGTGGGGATGGTTTCCCAGCATGCACCTGGGGTCATGGATGGAGGCTTGGCGTCTGCAAATTTGCCAGCCATGTGGGGTCATAATGATACCCTCTTCCTTCTCTTTCACTCATCCTGGAGCTGATCAGAGTGCAGGAACCCCAGGCATCCCCCGCATGTTTAGCATAGCTGTGCAGGAGCGCGACATTCTCCGTCAGAAAACTGTTTACCTGCCGGTAGCGGCCCCACCTGCAGCACCGTGAGGCACCGCTGGTAGGCGGCTTTGCTGCAGACGCTGGACAAATGGCCCATCCTGCGGCCACAGCCTCAGCCTTGTGCTGCTAAGACAGGCAGCACCGTGCCTGACAGCAGGCTGGAGGCCCCTCAAGACATCACGCGAAGGTAGAAGACCCCCCCCCAAGGACTGCATAGTGCCCCCAGGGCAGCACCCCCAGCGGCGTGTGGAGATGCCCACGCCTTCCTGCTCACGGCTGCTCTACCCACCAGAGCCAAGTCTGCAGACCCTGGACGCCCACCTGGGGCTGAGCCAGGGAAGGAGACGTGGGTGGGGCTGTGGCTTGAAAGAAAGAAATGCCTGGCGTCAGCCGTAGCACAGATCAGCCCCGAGAACCTCATGTCAAGTGGGAGAAGCCAGAACAAAGTACTGAACGCTCAGTCTTCACAGAGACGCCGAAGACGTGCCAAGTACAGAGAAGCACAGGGGGAGGGTGTGTGCAGGGCCGGGTGGGCGGGGGGAGGGATGCCATCAGGGCCACAGAACCATGCAGCTCTAGTGAGTCCACATCCACGGTGTGGTTAATAATATTGCACCAAAGCCATCAGTTTTCTGGGAGGATTGTGGCCTTGACGCGCACCGGCCACATGCATGTAAGAGATGCCTGTGAGGCCGCAGAGATGGCTCAGGGGTTAAGCCTCTACTTGGCAAGCAAAAGGACCTGAGTTCAGATCACAGAACCCACATACAAATGCAAGGCAGAAAGAGTGGAAACTGTTCTTCCGGTCCTGGAAGGTAGAGCCTGAGAAGTAATAAAGAGAGAGCAATCCGGGGAGTCAGTCCTGATCTCACCCTAGGGGCACCACAGACACACACTCAAGTGTTCTCTGGCACACACACACACACACACACACACACACACACACACACACACACACACACCAGGTGCGTGAAACAAATAAAGATGAGAAAGTGGACATGTAGATCCACTGCCTTGCAGAGGCGCCTTGAAGACAAGACGCAGTGGCGTAGGTCAGACTCCCTCACCTTAAGAAGTAAACGAGGGAGCAGACAGAGGCTCGGAGAGGTTCTGGGCCTGACCGAAGTCGCACAGCCAGGACGGCGTCCAGACACTTTGGCCGCAGGCCCGAGTTCTTCGGTTCCTTCTGGACACCCTCAGGGCCCGGGAGCGCTCAGGCCGCAGATGCCGTGGGCAGCCCGGGAGCCAGCGAGCGCGGGGGCAGGCGAGCTAATACCGCTATTTATTGAGGTATTTTTAGGCAGTCTGGCGTGCTGAGGCTGTAGCACGGAGAATGCATTAAACGCAGCCCTACTTTCCAAAAATAGCCGCGAGTCCATATGGCCTCGCGCACCAGTGGAAGACAGGAGCAACAGGCCCGGCGCTGGCGGCCGGGAGCCAGCCGCGTGGGGACCTTGGGTCTGCATCGGCGGAGGGCAGCCGGTCTGACCTCAGGCGGACGCTGCTTCCCAAGCTCTGGTTCTTCCGGCACGCGGGCAGGGGACCCCTTCCACACAGGTCACAAGCCAGGACAGAGAAGAGACTCCTCAAACCAAGGTGAGAAACCTGGCAAGGAAGCCGCGCTACCCCACGCCCCTGCTCCCCTCCCCACCTCTCCCCGTCCCACCCACCCTCCAGACCCCAGGGAGCCGTGACGCCGCAGGGAGACTGGGGCCCATCGGCACTGGACTTGCAACATGCCCACTGCCCACCACACACACCGATATCCTCTTACTTCTCTCGTGGCCAGTGGCGGGAGCGGCGGCTGGCGCTCCACGGGGCAGAGGGGGCAGTGCCTTCCGGCGGCTGAAGAGCTCCCAAGACAGTGAACACTGCAAAACCAAGCCAGAATCTAGGGGGGCCGAGCTCTGCACGGGGTGTCAGTGACCCCAGGATGCCCTCTAGGATGAGACGAGTGGGCAGAGGGTAAAAGGATCATCTGGAAAGACACCGCATGAAGCCTTATTCCTGCAGAGCGCGTGTGTCCGCGAGGGCAGGGCTCGGGCGGGCGGGGCGGGCAAGCGCTGGCCAGGTGCCAGGCGGGTGAAGCATCGCTGGGGAGCATGGAGCTCTTGGGGTCCCGTGCAGAGGTGTCAGCTTGCGCCCCACGGTGGTGACCGTGGTGCTGGATGGGAGAGGGACACGGCGTCCCCAGCTGTAGAGGCTGCACAGGCCGGGTCAAGAGGGGCCATGGAGGCCGGGCCTGGACACTCCCTGGGGAGTAGACAGAGGGCTGCCAGGAGGGAGAGGTCCAGGGAGCGGGGGCTCTGGGTGGGTGGTTGGAAGGGGGGATCCAGGGGAACTCGATGTCCCTCTCCTGGCAGAGCACGGCCACCGTGCAGAGCATTTCCACACGTGACGCCTTCAGTGCAGGCTGAGGGTCGGCGCAGGCTGAGGGTCAGCACAGGACGAGGATTAGTGCAGGTCGAGGGTCCTCTTTCAGTGCAGGCCGAGGGTCAGCCAAACAGGCCAGTTCCACAGGGAACATTCTGGAAACACAAGCAGATGTTCACCCAGCCCAGGCCTCCAGAACCCTCACTTCCGCCACATTCCGTCAGATGGGGTGTCAAGGGCGGCCTGCTTAGGGGTGAGAAATGGCTGCTGCAAACTGCTGGTGTTGCCGGGCGAGGAGACAGAAGGCTGCCAGCAGACGGAAGGCTGCGAGCAGGACATGTTCTGTCGCACAGGCAGGAAGCTGCCAGGAATCAAGAGAGAATGGCGAGGGCACCAGTGCCAGTCAAGCGCGTCCCCTGGGAGCGGGCACCCCAACCTTCAGAGGTTTATGTTTATAGAAAGACTGAGCAGAAAGCAGCTCCCACGGCCACCGTCCCCGCTGCTAGCGAGCCGCATCCTGAACACGGGCCGCACAGTGCTCTTCCTCTTGCTTGTGGGTGGCCATGCCCTGGGCTGAGCCAGTCGCCCACACACCCCCGCAGGGCATGTCCCACGCCCTAAACGCCTCCTTCCTTCCCTCCTGCCAGCCTGGTTATTGCTGATCGCCTTACTGTCCCTGGCTTTTCTTTTCCAGCGCGTCGCAGATGGTCTCAGGTGGGCTTCCATGGCTTAGCGGCATCCATTTATGATCCTGCTACATGTTCTCCTGGTTTGAGAGCTTGCTTCTGCTGTGTTATGTGTGCGAAAGCTGTGTACATATGCACGTGTGCATGCATGTGTGTGCATGTGCGTGTGAAATGTGTGTACATATGTATGCGTGCACACGTGCATGTGTGTGCGTATGAAACGCGTGTATACATGTGTGCACATGCATGCATGTGTGTGAAAAATGTGTGCATATATGTATGTGTGCACATGTCTATGCATATGGTGATATATGTATATATATGCACGTGTATGTGGTACATGTGGAGTATGTGTATGTGTGATGCATGTGTATGCACATGTGTTTGTGTGCGTGTGCTGGTATGATATGTGTGTGTCTGTGTGTGTGCAGGTGTGATGTGTGTGTATGTGTGTGTGCAGGTGTGATGTGTGTGCAGGTGTGATGTGTGTGCAGGTGTGATGTGTGTGTGTGCAGGTATGATATGTGTGTGTCTGTGTGTGTGTGCAGGTGTGATGTGTGTGTGTGCAGGTGTGATGTGTGTGTGTGCAGGTGTGATGTGTGTTTAGGTGTGATGTGTGTGTCCGTGTGTTCGGGTGTGATGTGTGTGTCTGTGTGTTCGAGTGTGATGTGTGTGTCTGTGTGTGCGGGTGTGATGTGTGTTCAGGTATGATGTGTGTCTGTGTGTGCAGGTGTGATATGTGTGTGTCTGTGTGTGTGCAGGTGTGATGTGTCTGTGTGTGTGCAGGTGTGATGTGTGTGTGTGTACAGGTGTGATGTGTGCATGTCTGTGTGTGTGCAAGTGTGATGTGTGCGTGTCTGTGTGTTTGATATGTGTGTGTCTGTGTGTGGCAGGTGTGACCTTTGCTCTTGTGTGAAAGTGAGAAGTCAATGTCAGACGTCTTCCTTAGCTGTGCTGTGTCTTATTTTGAGACAGATTCGCACTGAATCTGGAGCTTGCTGACTCCGTTGGCTGAATCTGCCTGTCTCCCCCCACCCCAACACCCAGTGCTGGGATTTCAGGCGCAGGCCACTGTACCTAGATTTCTGTGTGGGTGCTGAGCTTCCAGCTGGGTCCCTCATGCTTATGCAGCAGTTTGCCCACGGAGCTTTATGTAGACACGCGTTCTCCCTCCCGGGGGACACGGCTTCCTATCCACTCACCAACCTGGGATGTCTCAACTGCTTCCCAGTTTTGACAAACACAGATAACATTGCTATCACATCGCCATGTGACTGGTTGAGTGTTTAATTCACTTGGGTAAATATGAAGGGAGGTAGCCACTGCCTCGTGGGACGGGTGGGTTTCCTGAATGAAACCACCTGCACCCCGTTCCCCAGATCCCCGCTGCTCTTCCTTCCTGCACCTGAAGCCTCCGGGGCGCGGGGCGCAGCACTGGCCGGCATTTCACCATCCCCAGCTCGATGTGTTTCTCCCGTGGCGTCCGTCCAAGTCTCGTCCGCGTACTAATTGAGTCCTTCCCTCACTCCTGGGTGTGGAGGGCTCTGTGTGCTCTGGACATGTGGCCCGAAGTGCCCACCCTGCCCCACCTTGTCTTAATCGAGTCTCTCCCAGAGTAGGTTTTCATTTTAATGAAGCCTGCCCCCTCTCCCTCCCTCCCTCCCTCCCTCCTCCTTTCCGCAGCCATCCTCTAGCACTGTCTCTGAAACCTGGAGGCTGAGTTCAGAGTCATCGTACCCCCTTCTGTGTGACCTGCTCAAAGTGTCATGATTCTGCAGTGCTTGGGCCCGTGACCCGCTTTGAGTTAACTTTTGTGAGACGTGTTTAGGTCACTGTCTACACTCACTTTCCTATGTTGATGTCCCCGCGAGCATTTCCATAGCCATTGGACGTTAAGTGCAAGGACGTCAAAGAGGCTGGACAGCATCAGGGTCAATGATGAGTGGGAAGAGCAGGTAATGGTGTCTGGTGGGTAAGAAGGGGACAGGATGTGAGGGGAAGGGAGATTGAGAGGACAGCAGAGAAGGGAGGAGAGGGGGGTAGGGGAGGAGATAGAGGGGAAGAAAGGAAGGAGAAAGAGAGAGGGGCAGAAACAGAGAGAGGAGGAGATAAGCAGAGGGGAGGAGGATGAGGAGGAGACAGTAGAGAGAAGGGAGAGGAAGGTAGAGAAAGAAGTTGGAGAGGGAGGAGACAGAGGGGGAGGAGGGAGGAGATAGAGAGGGGAGGAGGGAGGAGACAGAGAGGGGAGGAGGGAGGAGACAGAGAGAGGGGAGAAGGGGGAAGAGACAGAGGGGGAGAAGGGAGGAGACAGAGGGGGAGGAGGGAGGAGACAGAGGGGGAGGAGGGAGGAGACAGAGAGGGGAGGGGGAGGACTGCAATGTGAGGGAGAAGAGGATGGCAGCTTGGGAGGCTTAGCATCCACAGCAGGGCTGTGTAGCAAGTCCACCCTTGGGACCAACATGGGTGGTGCGAGGAATCCTCGTTGAGACAAGAGAAGGGGAGGAGCCTGCCAGCTGAAAGGATGGGTGCAGAGATCCACCGAAGGGCAGCTGGGGAAGGGCTGGGTCCCCGCAAGACCCTCGGTTCAGAGGGAAACCTTCATCCTATAGCAGGTTGGTCCACAGTCAGAGATGGGGCGTTGCGAAGAAGCAGGGGCGGGTGACGCAGGTTCTCTCCATGTCGACTCTAGCTTTTGGGCCGTATTCGCCCTTGCTCTGTGCTTCATCTGCAGCTGGAAGGCTGACAGCTGGCTTGGCAAGAATGACCAGTACTCGGTCCACAGAGACCACCCCAGAGACCACAGAGACCCCAGAGACCACAGAGACCCCAGAGACCACAGAGACCACAGAGACCCCAGAGACCACAGAGACCACGCCTCCCCTCAGCCAAGTTCCCGGTCGCCATCTGAGTGTTGAATCTAAACTGTGAGCCCCCGCGTTGCCACCTCTCCTTGCGGATAAGGGAGGGATACAGGCTGCCCGCCAACTCCACAGAAAGCGCAGCCCCATGGCCAGCCCTGGGCACGCAGTGCCTTCCCGCCAGGAGCTGGCCCACGTGACAGCCCCGCGCATCACGTGCACACCCCTGTGGGCCTCAACTCTGCTCCCAGGGGCAGGCCCGGGCCTGGGTTCGGCGCTGCTGACCTCTAAGTTCAGGTGGGTCTCAAAATTTCAGGGAGAAAAGCTGCCCAAGAAGACCCTGGATGGTGTGCCCTCCCCCAAGCCCAGAGTACTATCAGGAGGGGGAGCCACCGCCCGAGGACGCCCAGACCCTGCACGTCCCAGGACCCAGCAGACAGGACAGATGCTGTTCCCCAGTCTTTAACACGGGACCTCACACGCTCGCGCACGGGACCTCACATGCTCGCACACGGGACCTCACACGTTCACACATGCATGCACAAACCCAGTGTCCCATGCTTGGGCCAGCCCGCTGGTCTCCTTCCCTCCCTGCAGTCACCTTTGACCTCAGGGCAGCTCAGGGGTCCTTACACCCTCACACCCCCACACCAGAGCGCCCAGTCAAATGCCTTTGGGCAGCCCCCAAAGCACTGCAAAGCGGCAGCTTCCCCAGACCACTAATGCCCCGCGCATCCGCCATCTACCAAACCCAAGCGAACTGTTAAAAGTAGGACGCTCAGATCACACCGTGAGTTCAATGCCGCTAAGTGGCTTCCTCAAAATAAAACCTGCGGGATGGAAGCCGACCTCAGCGCATGCTGCCCGGCTGCTGACGCCAAACGCAGGCACCCAGGCCTGTCCTGCAGGTCTACCAGCAAGTCGGGAGTGTGCAGGAAGGGTCCCACCTTGTACAGTGCAGGGCGGGTCTGCAGCCAGTGCCCACCCGCAGGTGTCCACCACGGAGCTGACCAGTGCTGACCAGTGTCCTCTCACAGCATGTCCACCACAGAGCTGACCAGTGCTGACCACTGCCCTCTCACAGCATGTCCACCATGGAGCTGACCAGTGCTGACCAGTGCCCACTCACAGCGTGTCCACCACAGAGCTGACCAGTGCTGACCAGTGCCCACTCACAGCGTGTCCACCACGGAGCTGACCAGTGCCCACTCACAGCGTGTCCACCACAGAGCTGACCACTGCCGGCTCACAGCGTGTCCACCACAGAGCTGACCACTGCCCGCTCACAGCGTGTCCACCACGGTCCTGACCACTGCCGGCTCACAGCGTGTCCCCACAGCACTGAAACACAACCCTGACTGACACTCCCACTCTCTGTCCCCCAGGTCTCAGAACTACAGGTTCCTTTCGTTCTCTCTAAGGCCCCCCACCTAGGCAGGAAGTGTGGGCAGCACCAATATGCAAGGCATCTCCAGCCCTGTGGACTCCCCCACTCCAAGATATACCATAGCCCATGGAGTCACCTCCCCCCCAAATCTTCCACAGCCCACTGACCCCCCTCCAGGTCTCCCACAGCCCGTGGACTCACACCTCCATCCCAGATCTTCTGCAGTACCATAAACACCTCCTCAAAAAATCATCTTCCACAGTCCCAGACTTCCCTGCAAGATTTCCCACAGTCCCACAGGCCCCCCTCCCCAGATCCCCCACCTTCCCACGGACTCACAGACCCTCTCAAGGTCACTCCTAGGCCATGGATTCCTTTCCCCAGGATTCCAGCTGCACAGACATTCAGCCCCAGCCTCCCGTGGTCCCCAGACTCACAATCCCCTCCAGGTTCCCCAAAGCCCTGACTTCCGCTCCCTGCCCCATCCCAGATCTCCCAGTACCACCCCCAGACTCCCAGCCCCGTGGTGTGAGAATCTTCCCAAGCTGACAGCCTTCTGCCTTCACGGCTGAGAACCCGCCGTCCCGGCACGCATCTGCCACGTCTGCCCCCGTCACAGTCACACAGAACAAACCTGCTCTCTTGTCCTCAGAAAGGACCCATCCTTGTGCTTGAAAGTAGCTCCCAGCTCCTCCTGCAGTTCCACCCACCACTGCTGCCCCCCCCCCCAGGGGAGAACTGTTCCAGGCAGAAGGCCTAGGGCACACCCAGGGGCACGTGGGGAAGAGGAGACCCCCAGTGTGCGTGCAACTTGGGCCTGAAGCCTCCTTCCCTGTTGTTGCAGTCCGCCTGCATGGTTGCTGATAAATGACCATCACACAGCTTAAGGGAACAAGGGTTTATTCTCTTCCGAGTCCTGGTTACAGTTCTTAGTCCAGCTTGATGGGAGAGCACACACCAACACCAGGGCCGAGGGAACTGGCCACACCATCTCCACATAACAGCTGAGAGAGGGGCGATCCTTACTTGCCAGACCAGCATGTCTGGCCAGATGTACAGAAGGATGTCGACTCTCTCAACCAGCTCTCTGTGATTTATCCAGGGCCTAGTCCCACCCACCATGGGCTGGGTCTTCCCCAGCAGTTGGACAATCTCCTGCAGGTTTGCTCTGGGCTTAACTCAACATCAACTCTCTACAACTGTGCCCAGAGCTCAAACCCTCAAGAGTCAAGTTGACACCTGTGCTTAACTATGACACCTGTAGAAGGCCACAACCTGCCTCACACCTCCCATTACCCTGTGGAGACTCAGGGATCCCCACGAATGTCCCACCTGCCCCCAGGTGCAAACAGCTGCCTCAGGTGACCCTTCCCACTCCCGTCCTGTGCCCACAGAGGTGTGTGCAGGTCACACGACCCAAGCACAGCAGCAGGGTGAACCCCGTGCCGAGTGGCCGAGAACCTCTGTGGCAACTTGGCACAGAGCAGCCAGGACGGCTGCGGGGACACGGCGTGTCCAGCGAGAACTCAGGTCCTTTCGTCTCTGGGCTCCACCTGCAGCCTGACTCTCTTCCAGGAGGGCGACCTTCAGGCAGAACAGGGCAGGGGGCTCAGAAGGCAGCTGGGCCTTCACCCCTGAAGTCTACACCGAGACTTCCTAGAGGTGACGGGGCTGTAATATACTGACTGCTCAGGAGCCAAGAAGGACGCGGTTCACTCCCCGGCACCAGGAGGCTGTGCAGGGCCCTGAAGACGAGCGCCTAAATATCTATTGGGAGGGCTTTGTTTTAGAAAGGCCAATACTTTCAGCATATGTAGCACCAGAAGCCTGGGATTTCGACAGCACCTGTCACGCAGCCTCAGGGATCCAACTCATGGTACGTGGGACGATGTTGGCCAAAGGGGGCCAGTAAACAAGAGAGATGGATGAGAGGATGCGAGGACAATGAGAGAGGCAGTTCATGGAGGTCTGGATGGTGGAAGGATAGATGAGTAGTTGGATGGATGGATGGATGGATGCATGGATGGATGGATGGATGATGCATGGATAAATGTGTAGATGGGTGGATGGATAAGTGAATGGATGGAAAGGCAAGTGGATGAATAAATAGATGGATGGATAGATAATAGATAGATAGATAGATAGATAGATAGATAGATAGATAGATAGATGGATAGACAGATAGATGGATAGATAGATGGATGGATAGATAGATAGATGGATGGATGGATGGATGGATGGATGGATGGATGGATAGATAGATAGATAGATAGATAGATGGACGGATGGACGGATGGATGGATAAATGGATGGATGGATAGATAGATAGATAGATAGATAGATAGATAGATAGATAGATAGATGGACGGATGGACGGATAAATGGATGGATGGATGGATAGATAGATAGATAGATAGATAGATAGATAGATAGATAGATAGATAGATAGATGGACGGATGGACGGATGGATGGATAGATGGATAGATAGATGGATACATGGATGGATGGATGGATGGATAGATGGGTAGATGGATAGATGTCAATAGATGGATGGATGGGTGAGTGACGGGCAAGCAGGTGACTGATGGATGGATGGATGTGTAGATGGACAGATGGATTCACAGGTAGATAGGTAAGTGGGTACTTAGGGGAAGGTTGAGTAGGTGAGTGTGTGGGTGGATGGAGGCCTGTGTAGTGGGCAGGAGGTGGGTGCATGAAGACAACCTGTTTCAGGGTCATCTGTTAAAAATGCCTGCAATTTTTCTGTTCCATTGGAGCTTTGGCTGGAAAGTCAAGCCGGCTGATGCAGCATTCGCTGTCTTGCTCTGATCTGGAGTTATCTGAGCTTCCAGCAGGAGCAGCAGGCTGAGAAGTGCTTGTTCCCTTTGTGGTGGTAAAGCAGGTGGGTGGACAGCCGCTGTCTGGAGGCCCTTTCTGCTCACTTGCATTTCCTTGGACTCAGCCAGTCAGGGTCCTTCCCCTGTCCTGTGACTCCAGAGGACCCCACGCATCTCCTTTGCAACACCTGGTGAGATGGTTCCCAGAGAACACGTGAAGGATGCAGCAGCCCAGATGCCAGCCCCCTCCTCAGGAGCCGAGCTCTGCTTGTCGGGAGGGGTCCAGCCATGGGCTCAGGAGACCCCCGGCATCCAGGCTCCCCACCCAGGAGCCCTAGGCTCAGCCTCATCCGCTCCGAAGGAAACATCTGGCATGGACAAGCCTTCGCTTACCACAGTTGCAGATGCTTGGAAAAGCCAGAGGGCAGCGGGAGGAGGGCAGGGGCCAGGCTGGGGTGTCAGTGCCCACCACAAAGCAGGGCGCTGAGGTAGAAAGGCACGTGGTCAGTTGGAACCTGCCCGGGTGGAGGGACGAAGAGGTCAGCACCCGGAGGCTCCAAGGTCTCCCGGCCCCCGTGCGAGGCGGGGAGGGGCAGAGCCCGCCTCGGGGAACAGGTCTATTTCTGGGCTCCACCGCGGAGCTGCTGCGCTTTTTCCTTCCTATTCTTCCCTCCGATCTCAGCAACATTCTCGGAAAATTCCAGCCTGGCCCAGCTGTGCCGAGAGGAGCAAAGGATCGTGGGACCGTGGCTGCTCCACGGCACCTGCTCACCGGCGTGTTGAGAGGCGGTGGGAGAAGGGCTTCCCCGGGGGGGATTCCAGGGCTCCTCATCGCCCCTCCCATGAGTTCTTTGAGCACAGCCTCCAGGACAGCTGTGCCCGGGTTTGCGCTCCTTAAGGACGGCCGCTGTCCAGCGGCTGAGGCCTCGCCCGGGCCCAGGCAGCACAGGCTAAGTGACCTCGTCACCCTGGCCACCTCTCTGGACCCAGGTGCTGGCTTATGAACTGGACCTGCAGAGGCCACTGTGAAGGAGCCAGAGGGACCAGACAGCCCGCAGCCAGCTGTGAGCAACTGTGCACACGAGTACTAGGATGTCATCCTTGTAGATGCCAGGAAGGGGGTGCAGAGGGACAGTGTGCTTTGCCCCAGCTCCCATGTATGCACATACATATGCATGCGTGCACATACACATCTATATGCATGCGTGCACATACGCATCTATATGCATACGTGCACATACACATCTATATGCATGTGTGCACACACATCTATATGCATGCGTGCACATACACATCTATATGCATGCGTGCACATACGCATCTATATGCATGCGTGCACATACGCATCTATATGCATACGTGCACATACGCATCTATATGCATACGTGCACATACGCATCTATATGCATGTGTGCACACACATCTATATGCATATGCACACACATCTATATGCATATGCACACAGACATCTATATGCATGCATGCACACAGACATCTATATGCATGCATGCACACACACATCTATATGCATGTGCACACACACATCCGTATGTATTCGTGCACACACACATGTATAAACATATGTATGCATGTACTCACATATGCACACACAAGCCTAGTAAACACACACGGTCACTCCCATGTGCACATGCACACACATATACATGCAACACTTAGTCACTAGCATGTGCACAGTGGGCACACGCAGTCATCCCACACACATGGAAAATGCCAACACTGTCTGCACCCTCCTTCCCACCACCACTGCAATTGCCTCATTCTAATCAGAATGGAAATTTCCAGAATAAGTCAACAAAATGAGAAAATTCTGACCTAGGGAGAAATGTGGATTAAAAGCAGGATGGAAGGAGGGGCGCTGGACTCTGGAGACCTCAGCAGGAGTTGCTCCTTCCCCCAGCTCACTCAGCGAGGCTGGCTAAGACCCTTACCGACCTTTCCCTGCCCGGGGACACCCGAGGAGGCATGGGTGGAGGCGGCCTGTCGGGACGGTACTGCTGCGGCTTCTGGTTCTCCAACGTGAGGCCAGCTGTCTCTCCGGGGAGTGAGATGAGTCTCTCCTCCTTGGCCATCCATCTCTAGCTCTGTGCTCCGCACGGGCGAAGCAAGTGGACTGAGGCACCAGCGAATTGGTCACGTCTTTATTCTGTGACTCCATGAGCTGCAGTCTCGCGCGGCCAGGACAGGTAACCAAAAGCTGTCAGAAAGTTCTGGAGAGAGTGCAGGAAGCACACAGGGGGTCGGAAGCACTCTGGGGCTCACAGATGCCTGCCGAGTCTAGGGAACCTCTCAGGGAGACCAGAGCTGCACTGCCACGCAGGTGCTACACACACTTGCTAGACCAGCCATGCCCGAGGAGGAGGAGAGGCACTCGTGCCAGGTTTGACAGGGCGCAAGCCTTGTGGGAACACGTCTTAGCCTGTGCCACCCAGACGCCAGCATGTTCTCAGAGGCACAGAACACACTGTCACACTAAAATTAGAACTTACAGGAAAAGCAAACACATGCGTGCACGGAGCCTGCGTGTGCTTATAGAGGCACATTCCTGGTTTGAAAAGAAGGAAGGAACAAGGGAGGAGGAAGAGGGAAAGAAGGGAGGCGGCAGGAGGAGGAGATGGCGGACAAAAGAGGGGAAGAGGAGGAAAAAGGAAAGGAGGAAGGAAATGACAAAAGGGAAGAAGGAACGAGCGAGAAGGAAGAGAAGGCAGGAAAGACAGGAGGAGGAGGAGGGAGCGAAGAGGAAGGAGGTCAGGAGGGAGAGAATTCCCGGCTCTGATGTCAGAGCCGCGTGACTTGAGGTTGGCTGGAGGAAAAGTCACTGTGTGGCCTCGCGCTTGCGCTGCGCCTCACTTCCGGCAGCCTCTCCCACGCAGCACACCAACCCCCTCAAAGCAAGAGGCCCCCTATGCCCGGGTGCCCAGGATCATGAAAAGCACAGGGTCCGCATGTGGACGGATATTTGTTTCCAGCACACCCTGGAAACGCACAGAGCAGACACGTAGCACACGGGGTGTGTCCTGCCAAAGACACAAAGAAAGAGTGGAGGAAGAGGAGACACGTGGGAGGGACCACAGGGGCACGCCACGTGGGCGTGGTCATGTCCCGACACCAGGCCCCGAGGCAGTCGCCACCCACGAGGCATCAGGAAGGGGAGACCCCCAAAAATGCTTAAGGTCTCTGGAGACCCTGTGGGGTCGATCACTGGTCGTTGGCATGGTTGCGGATCCTTAGCTGTGTCCATGATTTGGAAGGTCACGGTACCTTTGGGAGGTGGCGCCCCGCTGGAGGAAGGTATGTTCATCCCACAGGTGGGTCTTGAGCTTGGCTAGCTCCACCCTGTTTCCACGATGGCGTGACTTAAGCCAGCGACTCCAGCTTCTGCCAGCCCACCACGCCTTTCCCACTGTAAAGGACTGTATCTCCCCTCCGGGCTACCTGCAAGACCACCCCTACGAGGACCAATGCAGCTGAGGTCTGCAGGGACCAGGGGTGGTGCCCAGGAGAGGGCTCCTGGCCAAGGGCTAGCGGAGAATAAACGTCATCCGATGGCCTGGGGCAGGTGCCGGAGCCTCGAGCTCTCCTGCCTGCGGGTGGCCCGGGGCACGTCGCATGAGAGCTCTTGGCCTTGCTCTCTTCATCTGCAGATTTAAGCAACTCTGGCGGACACTGGGGACAGACCACCGAGTCTCACACCTGCCCCGTTCTTGTTGGACTTACTGGCTAAATGTGTGAGGGGAGTCGAGTCTCCCTGACTGCAGTGCCATTCCACATCACAGGGTGCCTGGCAGGGTGGGTGCAGGGAAGAGTTTGGGTGCCCAGCGTGAGTGCTCAGGACTCGCTGGTTACACCTGCTTCTGGCAGGTACCACGGTTTGGGCTCAGGTGCCTGTCCTGGGTCTGAGGCTGTGAAAGGGGAGCAGGAACCTGTTGGAAAGGGCCTGAGATCTGAGGGCAAGGAGCCTGTCTGGCTGCCTGCACCTCGACCCTCAGCTGCCTGCACCTCGACCCTCGGCTGCCTGCACCTCGACCCCCAGCTCTGTCTACACATCGACCCTCAGCTGCCTGCACCTCGACCCCCAGCTCTGTCTACACCTCGACCCTCAGCTGCCTGCACCTCGACCCCCAGCTGCCTGCACCTTGACCCTCAGCTCTGTCTGCACCTCGACCCCCGGCTGCCTGCACCTCCACCCCCGGCTGCCTGCACCTCCACCCCCGGCTGCCTGCACCTGGACCCTCGGCTGCCTGCACCTGGACCCTCAGCTCTGCCTGCACCTGGACCCTCAGCTGCCTGCACCTCGACCCTCAGCGTCTGCCTGGCATCAACAGTCTGTGGTCTCCCAGCCCCCACAGGCATCTCCATGGTCTGTGGGTGCACCACATGGAACTAGTGTGGCCCCTCACCCCAACTCCCAGAGCGTTTTGGTGGAGTGGGCTGGTTGGTTGGGAAGAGGGAGCCAGGCCTGAAGGCGTCTGCTCCCCTTTTCTCTCAGCTCACCCACCAGCTGGCCATGATACCCAGCAGGTTAGCCATGGAGAGCAGCCTTGCACTAGCGTCTTGTTTAGCTGGTGGCTGTAACAAAACACCACAGACTGGGTATGGTAAACGGCAGAAAGGTACTGCTTCGAGGCTCCTGCTTCGAGGCTCCTGCGACTCAGCAACTGGGTTTGCGGATTCTCTGGGGTTCTTCCGTAGGGCAGGATCACCTTGGGTGAGGAGTTGACACGGACACTAGGCTCTGACTTTTTCCTGCCTGTGGGATAATCCCCATGGGATGCCTCCCAGTCCATGTGCACCCTCCTCATCCCATCCTGAGACAAGATTGCCTCCCTCGGGGACCAGCCACCCTTGGGACCAGAGTAATGTGGCCAGTTGCTTTGCCCCATCCCCTGGCCACAGGTGTGTGGCCCCCACTCTGAGCTCCCGTGGGAGGGCAGCTCTCCGGCAAAGAGGCAAGCTTCGGCCAACGCTTTCCCACTGCAGCCCGTGCCTGCCCTCCAGCAGGGTCCCAGCAGCCTCCTCGCCAGCAAAGCCTGTCTGGGCCCCGGGGTTTACGCTTCTTTTTCTCTCCACCCCAGGTGTCTGGATGAAGCTGGATGAACACCAGGAAGAGCAGGCTGGTAAGGTTCCTGATTGTTCTTGCCGGGTGTGGTGCCTTATGCCCGTGATCCCAGGAAGCGGAGGCTAAGGCAGGAGGATTGCCTCAACTGCAAGGCCCGGCTGGGCTATGCAAGGAGCTCAGGGCCAGCCTGGGGGACCTAGGGGACTCAAGATCAGGCTAGACCGCAGAGCGTCAGAGGGACCAGGAAGGGGCGTGAGCACCAGGAGAGCACTGTCCTGAAGAGCAGGATTGTTCCTGGGATTCTGGTCCCTGAGGTGGAGCTCAGAACAAGATGAAACCATTCCGAAGTTCACCTTTGGAGGATAAAACGTCTGTAATAGCAGCTTCAGGTACAGAGAGGAGTCCAGGAACACCCGTTCTGCAACCGTCCCTCTGTCTCACGGACTGACGCTGAGGGGCACAGGCCCCGCGGCTTCCTCTGTCTCACAGAGCTCCCAGCAGAGGACCGAAGGCAGCAGGACAGGGTGGTGTTAATGACAGGGTCTCAGCCCTGAGACCCCTTGGCTTACTGTGGGACCAGGGAGATCACAAGACACAGAGGGAAAGGTCTGCAGAGGGTCCTAACAGGTTCTGACTTCTCCCCATACACACCAAGATGCTCTTGGAGACGGAGACTTGACATTTGGAAGTCTCTGGAAAAGACAACTGGCCAGCAAGATCCGCCCTGTCTAGGACGGGCATCATGTGGGCTACAGGCTGGGGCTGGGGCTGTCCCGGCCCCCCTCTGCTGCTCAGGACCAGCTGTTGAGCGGGCAGGTACCCCAGCAGTGTAGGAGTCCTGTGGACCTGCAAGGGGGACGAGGCTGTCCAAGGAGGACGGAGCTGACCCAACCCCCCATGCAGGGGGCATCGGGCAGACAAAAGAGTGGGGACACAAAGGTGGCAGGGCTGGCCTGGCACTGTGGCTTAGTGGCCCAGGACTGCAGCTGTCCAGACCACTAGGTGGCTGGTGTGTTCTCTGCGGATGATCCCCGTGGGCTCTGCGCAGGACCATGGGGCCGACAGAGGCTCCTGTGGAAGATCTCATCACCGCATGTGCGTGGAGGTCCACGAGAACGCCTGCCTCATTTGTGCATACACCGCTACGTTTCCGCACGTGGCTCCTTCCAGATTCTGCTAACTCACACTGGCTCCACAGTGCAGCCAGTCACCCACACACTCGGTGTGTGTGGGGGGGGGCTGCCAGCCTTGCCTTTGCCTTGTCTCTCCTGGACCTCATCCCTTGGGCTCAGCAGAGAGAATGCACCATTGAACCACTCCACGGCCTCCCAGGTGGGATCTCACCACCCTCACAGCCCCCTTGCAGTGGTTGGGTTTGGGCGTCAACTTGAAAGTCGTGGGCTGTTTGGGGCATGGGCCTTTGCCTGCAGGTGATTGTTTAGTTGCTGTGGAAGCCCCAGCCTGTGGTAGGTGGAGCTTTCCAGTGGGGGAGCAGACAATAGGAGGTGCGAGGAAGAGGGATTGCGCTTCCCTTATCCTGTGTAAAGAAGCCCTGTGAATCCATTGTCAGCACGTTGCTGCTTATTCCTTCTCCGTTGCTGCTGCCGCTGCTGCCTCCATTCTTAGCTGATATCAGAGCTCGGTCCTTTCGGCCTGGCTACTCTCACTGCCCTTAGCCTGGTTATGGGCCTCGCCCTGTTCCTCACTGATGCCAGAGTCCAGAATCTTTGGCCTGGCTCCATCCATCCTGACACTGGAGTCGAGCCTCTTCAGACCTCAAAGTGAGGTTTGAGACTTTCCCATGATCCTTCGATCTTGTGAGGCGTTGGGTTCAAGAATGAAGCAGCTGCAGGTGGGTGCTTTGAAGGACACTGTTTTTACTTGTGAGTTGATTTAATCAAGTGATATATATGTGCATCCTATCCATTTTGTTCCTCTAGAGAACCCTGACTAGTACATCCCTCCCCCCCAGCTCATTTCATCCTCATCCCCCTCTCTGTGAAGAAGCAGCAGCCTAACTCTCACTCATTTTTCAACCCTGGCAAGTCATTGACTAAAGCCACCTTTGAAGATGAGTCTCTCATTCCCTTTTCCAGAGCTGCCAAGCCTCACAGGGCACCGTGACTGGCAAAGTGACTCACTATTAGCAGAAAAGTCCAATTCACAAAAGGCAATCAGAGCCTGTTATCTCTCCCTCTGTTCCCCAGGGATAACAGCCTCGGGGAACCCACTGAAGCCGCCCCATAAACTCGCTCTCCTTCTTGTATTGCATCATGTACATCCAGGGAATCAAAGAGGGTGCTGGACTGATGTGTCCGCCTAGGAGGAAATCCCCACATGGACTCTGGTTTCCTCTTTCGCCTGGATGACCAGGGAGCTCAGTGCAGCCAGCTGTGTGTTGGTCTTAACAACCGTGCAGACCCCAGACCCCACCTCCAGCAGGTCGCTTGGCCTACACATTGGCTTTAGGATCGTTAACTCTGCACTCTCACCTCCCTAGCTTTGTGACACATAAGGAAGGGCTCTTGTCTGTTTTGTCCATTGATGAGTTTGTGCAGTCCAGGGCCAGACAGACAGCAGTGGTCACGCGGGAAGGATCGTGTTGTAGCTTGTCACGGTCATCATTGTGAGCACCATGGATGCTGCCACCAAAGGGCCAGCACGTCGAGGACACTGCCAAGCAGTGGAAAGACTGATTCCCTGTGAAACGACTCCCAGCCTGTTCCCTGCTTCATTTGTTGGGAGCCCGGATCCAGCAATGCCATGAGACATGCCTCCTGCCTGGTGCGATGGCAGCCCTTCCCCACAAGCACCCCACGCTCCATGCTTCACACCCCCCCAGCTGAATCCTGACAAGGTGGAATAAGCAAACAGTTGTGAGGTCTAGTCCAGATAGATCCGGAGAGATCTGGAGAGATCCGGAGAGCGGGCAGTCCCAGACTTGCATTCAGGACAGGAGGTTTGAAAAATAGGCCATCGATTTTAAACACAGGACAAGGAGGACCAGTGTCATTCAGAAAACACCACCCGCAAAGATGCGCACCATTCCAGTGCCAGAGAGAACCTGCCCTGAAGCTGCATTTACACCGCGCGGTGTGCCAAGCAAGGAGTGCTCAGGGGAGCACCAGAGAAGAAGAGAAGCGGGTGGGAGTAGAGCAGGCCGAGACGCCATGTCAGAGAACTGAGACTCCCCAGGTGAGTGACAGAAAACAGCGATGACAGTAAAGGGGCCTGGGTGGTGCTCCTTGGGCCCGGGTGGTGCTCCTTGGACCCGGGTGATGCTCCTGGGACCCGGGTGGTGCTCCTTCGACCCGGGTGGTGCTCCTTGGACCCGGATGGTGCTCCTTCGACCCAGGTGGTGCTCCTTAGACCCCAGGTGGTGCTCCTTTGACCCGGGTGGTGCTCCTTCGACCCGGGTGGTGCTCCTTGGACCCGGATGGTGCTCCTTCGACCCGGGTAGTGCTCCTTGGAGCCCAATTGGTGCTCCTTGGAGCCCAAGTGGTGCTCCTTCGACCCGGGTGGTGCTCCTTCGACCCGGGTGGTGCTCCTTTGACCCGGGTGGTGCTCCTTGGAGGCCAAGTGGTGCTCCTGGGACCCGGGTGGTGCTCCTTGGACCCCACGTGATGCTCCTTGGAGCCCAAGTGGTGCTCCTTCGACCCGGGTGGTGCTCCTGGGACCCGGGTGGTGGTCCTTGGACCCCAAGTGATGCTCCTTGGAGTCCAAGTGGTGCTCCTGGGACCCGGGTGGTGCTCCTGGGACCCGGGTGGTGCTCCTTCGACCCGGGTGGTGCTCCTTGGACCCGGATGGTGCTCCTTCGACCCAGGTGGTGCTCCTTAGACCCCAGGTGGTGCTCCTTTGACCCGGGTGGTGCTCCTTCGACCCGGGTGGTGCTCCTTGGACCCGGATGGTGCTCCTTCGACCCGGGTGGTGCTCCTTCGACCCGGGTAGTGCTCCTTGGAGCCCAATTGGTGCTCCTTGGAGCCCAAGTGGTGCTCCTTCGACCCGGGTGGTGCTCCTTCGACCCGGGTGGTGCTCCTTTGACCCGGGTGGTGCTCCTTGGAGGCCAAGTGGTGCTCCTGGGACCCGGGTGGTGCTCCTTGGACCCCACGTGATGCTCCTTGGAGCCCAAGTGGTGCTCCTTCGACCCGGGTGGTGCTCCTGGGACCCGGGTGGTGCTCCTTGGACCTGGGTCATGCTCTTTGGTTTGAAGAATTTTCTCTTAAGCATTTCTTCTAGAAAATGGCTTCATGCTCGCCAGTGGGCTGTTTATCTGGTCAGAGAGCAAGAGCCACACTGGTGAATCTGGACAGGAGCTGGTGCAGCGGAGGAGAGCACCATGGCTGGGGAGCACCATGGCTACAGAGGAGGGGAGCACCGTGGCTGGGGAGCACCATGGCTGCAGAGGAGGGGAGCACCGTAGCTGGGGAGCACCGTAGCTGGGGAGCACCGTGGCTGGGGAGCACCGTGGCTGCAGAGGAGGCGACCAAACAGAAGTCCACAGGGACACCACTTCATCGACACCATGAACAGAAAAGCAAGTTCCTGAGCAAAGGTCAGAGGTGGGAATCATAAGACACAAGGAAGCTTGATTGTGAACTAAAACATCTCTGTGCACTCAAATGTGTGTGCATAGGTGTGGTTGTATTGTGTATCTACAGTGTGTACATGTGTGTATGTATACATGTGTGTATAACCATGTGTGTATACATGGTGTGAATGTGTGTATACATGTCTTAGAATATGTATTTACGTGCATATACATGTGTATGTATGCACATAGGAGGACAGGCATGCACATACACATGGTGTGAGTATTGTGTAGACAAGTTGTGAATATATATTTATGTATGTTTGCAAGTATCCATACATGTATGTGTGTGCTTTTGTGTGAGTGTGCGTGTGTGTGGATGCATGCATGTGTGCACATGAGCAAATACATGTGTGTGTACATATGGGTGAGTATACTCACAGGGTGGCATGTGAAAGTCACGCCCACTCATGCCTTCAGAGGTGCAGGTGCCCAGGTGAAATACATGGTAGGAACTTCGGGTAGAGTGGGAGAGACAGAGGATCCCCAGGAAAGACAGGAGGGAGGCGCAGTGGGCTTGTGTCTGGTGTCTTGGGCCTCCGTGAGGACAACCGAGGAAGCTGCAAGAGTTCTCTGTCTCCCAGGACCAGCCTGCCTCAGTTTCCCTGCTGCACTGCCAGTGGCCAGAGCACGTGGAGAAGCAAAGCTTAGCGAGGGTACAGCTGTGCAGAGACGGCGGCGCTGCGGAAGCGTCTCTGCTCCTGGCTCCACAGACAGAGTCGCCAGAGTCAGGGCTCCGCTCCACGGGCCGGAGACTTAACCTCACTGCACCTGCTGGGGCCCCCATGGCCCAAGCTCCAGGAAGTGCACAGAGCAGTGCCGGCCCTGGCGAGCGCTCCAGATGGCAGAAGGGGAGCCACAAACCTCCAGAGAGCCGTGAGCTCCGCAGAACGGGCACCTGGGGACCCTGTGCTGACTCAGGGTGAACGGATGCCTGGGACCCACGGGGCCTCTTGGAATCTCGGCTCTGAGCACGATTCCCTGGTGGCGGAGGGACGCGGCTTCCCTGCTCCATCGCTGCACTTTCTTCCTTGCTGTCACAGGTGCCGCCGCTTGTGGCTGATCAGGTCACAGCAGCAAGACTTGTAGAAAGAAGTAACTTTGTTCTGGCCGACAACTGCCCAGTTGTATTTCTTAGCAGCTTGGCAGGAGATACCAACCCCGGGAGCCGAGGGAACCGGCCAGTCCATAGGCTCGGGATGCTGAGAGGGGCAACCTCGCGTGCCAGCGCGTCTGTCCACGGGCGCTGAAGAACACCAGCTTCCTGAACCACCTCCCTCCCCCGTACCCCTGCAGGGACTAGCTCCACGGCCACAGGCGCGTCTGCCCTTGACAGCCGCACAGTCCCTGCAGGCTTGCTCAGCGCTTAGCTCCGCTAATTCTTTACCCATGTGCCCAGAGCGCCGGCCTTCCACGGTCAAGTTGACGCCTGTCGCTAGCTGCACACTCGCCACCACACCCTCCTCTCCTCGCAGTCAAGAAGGCTGCAGGAGGCGTGTTCTCGCTGGGGTGGAGACATGGCTCGTGCCATCCCACGAGCAGACTCCAGCCACGGTGACAGGCGCCTGCTCTGGTTCTGACCTGCGCGTCCCTCGGTGGTGTTGGCTGTGACCTGGGCCCTGCAGACGTGGGCCAGCTGGCTCCTGGCAGCTGTGTTGCCAGTCGTGGAGGGCAGCGGGGCATGTCGGGCAGGGAGCAGACGCCTCAGCTTTCTCTCTGCAGACGGCGCAGCTGGGGGGCCAGGCCAATGCACCCCTGCCAGGTTCAGCACTGATGCTCTGCAGAGGAGCGATTTGAAGTGAGGGGAGCCACCGGAAGCTTCCAGAGCAAGCACGAAGGTTAGAGCATCGTTCCAACGTCCCCAAATTAGTCACGGGACAATATGGTGTTTCCATTGTTGTAGAGACAGTCACTTGAAGACATATTCCAGGATATTAAAATCACTTACTGTGTGTCACGGAGCCTAATTGCCGTGATTAGGTCTAATGGGGATGAGTCACCCCGGCAGAATGAATGGGCTCACGTTCCCGTGCAGACGGCCCTCGGAGGCCGACCGCCGCCGCGAAGCAGCCCACATGTGAATGCCCACAGCGGACAGGCTGCACAGAGGACAGGCCACCAGAGGGGCACAGCGACCGTCAGGTCGTCAGAAACAGACAGCAGGGTGGGGGAGATGCTCAGCCAGAGGGGTGCACGGGCACCAGGCTCCGGGTTCAATCCCCAGAGCCCGAGTTATAAAAGAAGAGAAGCTGGTGGTGCGCGCTGACCCCAGGGCCGAGGACATGGACGAGGGCGCGCGGATCCCTGCAACCTGAGGAACGGCAGGCAAGGTTGACCTCTGAGCACTGCAAGGGCACAGACACACACACACACAAACATATACACACACACACACACAAATAATAACAACACACACACATACACATATATGCAAACACACACATGCACACATATATACAAACACACATATATAAACACACACAAACACATATACACACATACACATATATACATACACACATACAAACACATATACATACAAACACAAACACACATACACAAACATACAAACACACACACATACACATATATGCAAACACACACATACAAACACATACACATACAAACACACACATAAACACACACACATACACATATATGCAAACACACACATGCACACATATATACAAACACACATATATAAACACACACAAACACACATACACACATACACATATATACATATACACATACAAACACATATACATACAAACACACACACAAACACACATACACAAACATACACACAAACACACACACATACACATATATGCAAGCACACATATATAAACACACACATACACACAAACACACATACACACATACACACATGCACACACATACATATACACACAAACATATACATACAAACACACACATACACACATATACACACACATAAACACATAAACACACATATACACATACACACACAAACACATACACATATACATACATACATACACAAATACACACATACACACACACAAACACATACATACATACACAGATATGTGTCTCCTATATATGTACATAACACCTGTACACACATACATGCACACATCTCCCTTACACGTGTCCACACATGCTCGCAAGCAGATACACGTATATGCACACACATGCACGAACACAAACCTTGCGTGCACACGCACACTTTCACATGTGTATATGCACATACACATGTACATGTACCCACACATACATACACACCCTCATACATGTGCTTTCACAACATGTACCCATACATACACATTCCCACATCCCACATACACATGCACCTGCCCAGCATCACACACACACACACACGCACACACACAGAGTTCGGCAGAGGGGTGGCAGAGTCATTCCGGTGGAGCTCGGGAACAGAAGATCTCTGGGGAGCGTGGAACTTCCCTGGAACACTTGGGTTTCTGTGTCTCCCAAGGACGCTGTCAGATGCGCTCTGGGAAGCTGTCAGCTGTCTGTAGGATACATTCGTTCAAATCAAACTTTTAGAGCTGAATCTGTATGGGGTTTAAACACATGAATGTATGAATTTAAGCATAGAGTTTATAGCTAAATGTAAAATGCAAAACTCTCTCTCTCTATAATAAAATATATATATGTATACTCTAAGACATTCCCAGAGAAAACCCAGATGACCCCTAGGTGCATGGCAATGACTGTTTATGCAACTCCAAAAGCACTATTCGCAAAGCAACTACCTTATTATACTTCATTAAAAAAAAAAAAAAAACCTGTGCTCTGAGACAGCATTAGGAGAATTGGAAGACGAGCCAGGACCCAGGAAAGAATACTGCACAGGAAGAATTTTCTCTCCAAAATACGCAAAAAGTTCTGAAAATGGTCAACAATCTGAAAGCAATCATCTCAACTAAGCCATGGTATGAGGACTTTTGCAAAAATATACCGAGTGTGGGAAACGGATTATGTAGACAACATAACATGCAAACGTATATCATGAGCACGTGAAGCTGGAAGTACATATATAGGGCAGGCCTCAGCTGTATGCTCCCAGAGAAATGCAAATTAGAACCATGAGGTGGAGTCAGGGTAACCGGAGCTGAGAGCACACGCTGCTGCGACCACGGGGGCTCGGTATCTTTGCTGAAGGGCTGCAGAGGGCTTGGCCACTTTGGAACAGTTTGGTGGTAGTCTTGGGAGCTTGGCGAGTCCATAACTGCTCTCACCATGTCCCTCCAATCCCCACCCTGCACTGTCAGACTCCAAACGCAATGCACCAGTCACAGTCCACCAATCTATCACACCCATAAATCCCACTCCATAGCAACCCCGCCCCAATAACCAAGCTCCACCAGTAATGCCACACCAGTCTCAACTCCTTCAAAGGGTGTAAAACTTACATGCACAAAAAATCTATACACATGTCTTTCTCTCTCCATTATTCATAGTTGGCACAACGTGGAAGCACCCAAGTTGTTCTTCCTTAATAAAACAGGGCACCTTCAGAGGTGGAACGTTCCTCTTACAAAAAGGAACCCATTGAAAAGTTAGAGATTTGCACGAAAGAAGCCAGCTGCAAGTTGACATCCTTTGTGATGCTGACTATGTGACCGGGCAGCTCAGGGCACTCGGGGAGCAGCCAGACACCCCACAGGACACTGTGAGAGACACATGTTCCTGTGTGTGTCGGAAGTACGAAGGTGTGAACTGTGGGTTTGGGGGAGGGGGTCAGGGCTGGTTGATCAGTTGTCTGTAATGTCCCTTTAGTAGGGACGCTGACAGGTCAGGAGATGGGTGATGTGTCTGCCAGTGGGTGCGTCGAGACCCTCCCCACTTCCCTCTCAATTTTGCTCTCTCTGTAAAGATGCTGTGAAAAAAATATCAATGTTTAAAAATTTAGCCCGTAACTCCATATTCCACAAAAGTAACTCTAAAATGAATAATAATAAACATAAGCGAAGGCACGATATGAGCTCAGAACCCGAGAGCCTGCGCACGCCGCCAGCCGGCTGCCCTGCGAGAACATTTCAAAGGTGGGTCCGCCAGGAGGAAGATGCCGCTCAGGCCAAGTGTGTTTACGGTCTCTTCCCATTACCTGATTACTCTTGTTGTGCGAACAGAGCGTGAATTCGGGGCTTGTGGAAAGTGAGTGAAGGCAGAGGCAGCGCATGGAGGCCGCCCGGGGTGCGGTGTGCCCCGCACAGCACAGCATGGCCTGGCACTGCCCGCAGGTAGACTGACGGGCTAATGACGCGTGCCACAGCCCCCAAGCAGCAGCTGGAACGGCAATTTGGTTCTCAGCAACAAGCCAGCAGCAGAAGCAAACAGACTACAAATTGTATCTTTGAAAGGAAAAACTGATCTTTACACTGGGGCCGAACGGAAATGGGGCAAAGCCAAACTGGACGCAGAGCAGACACTCTGCCTCGGGAGAGCGCCGTGCCGACATCACTGAAAGGCAACGATGGCCTTGAGGTCACCAGAACCGACGTGACCAACACGTGCTGGTTCTGAGGCCTTCATCCCAAGTATCTTATGGGACATGCACCTCAACTGCACAAGCCAGAACGAGGTCCCTGCTTGTATCCCTGCTGGGACGCTGGACCGAGACTCACTGCTGTGGTTTGGGTTTGAATGTCCCCAGAGACGCACGAGGTTGAGCACACGGACCCCAGCTGGGAAGGTTCTGGAGCCCTCAGGAGGCGGAGCTCACTGGAGGACATGGGTTTTATAGCCCTGCCCACTTCCTGGTTGTTTCCTACTTTCTGACGAGGGTGACAAGGGGGCCGCCAGGCCCTGTTACCAGGCCTTCCCCACCACGATGGCCCACGTTCCTCTGTAAACTGAGAGCCAGTAAACACCTCCGCCCCTGCTGCTTGTCCTAGGTGCTTGGTCACAGCCCAGAGACGAGCATGAAGCAAAAACTGCTCATCTTTCCCCCCTTCTAGAGCTTGGGGGTCAGCGTGCTGGGCAGGTCAGCGTGCTGGGTAGGTCAGCGTGCTGGGCAGGTCAGCGTGCTGGGCAGGTCAGCGTGCTGGACAGGTCAGCGTGCTGGGCAGGTCAGCGTGCTGGGCAGGTCAGCGTGCTGGGCAGGTCAGCGTGCTGGACAGGTCAGCGTGCTGGACAGGTCAGCGAGCCTGGGTTCGTCTTCTGCTGAGGGCTCCACCATGGCTTCCCTTTCGCATCCTCATTCAGGCCTCCTACACATGTGCTCAGAACTCCCACGCTGCCTTCCCTTCCTCAGGGTCACCCCGGGCCCCAAGGATCGCAGCCCACCCTGGGAGGACACTCCCACCGCAGTCTCTTGCAATCACACTGAGGTTAAGACTTATGGGAGGAGCATGACTCGGGACGACTGGATTCAGCCCACAGCATCTGTCATCTGATAAGGGACACTGGGGACACGGATGGCCCTGTTAATATCACAAAAGTAGGTTTAGACCAAAGACTCTCAGTAGGGATATTTCTTAATGGCAACCCCACCCAACAAGGGACTTTTTTAAAAAAAATATGTTATTAGTGTGTGTGTGTGTGTGTGTGTGTGTGTGTGTGTGTGTGTGTGTGTGTGTCAGAGGGCACTGTGTGTGCCTGTGGGAGACCAGGGGTGACTTTGGGAATCACCCTGGACTGCTTCTACCTCCTACTTGCTTTGGTCTGGGATTTCCCAGGCTCCCCTTCCAAGACCAGAAATGCAGGTCGCCATCATTTCTACCTGTTATTTTTCGTGGGATCCAGAATCCAAATTCAGGACCTTCTGCTTGCGAGGCAGAGGCTAAACCCCGGAGCCATCTCTCTGGCCCTGACCTTTTTTCTAAAATGTATCAAGCGGGAAAGACTCAAGCCACGATCAAATCCGAGGAGATGTAGAACACAGGGTCTCCCGCAGCTGTGACTGCCACACGATGAACAGAGCTGCTGACCTGTGGACCTCGCAGGCCCTCCTGAGGGTCACGCAGCCCTCTCCTGGACACCTGGGGAAGCCTTGTGGCTGGCATGAAATAAATCAAAGGGCGTTCAACGCTCACGGAGTGTGTTCCACAGACTGGAAGATAACTGAGAAATCATCAAATATGTGGGAGCTGAATAAGCCCGGTCACCGCGAAGCAAAGGGGAGGGGGGTAAGGAAGCGCTCTGAACTAAGTGGAACGGGATGAAGTCACGGCAGCGAAGACCCCCAGGGCTCCGGCCCAGCAGGGCTAAGGAGGGCCGCGTCCTAGGACAACCAACGAGCTCAGCCGCCGGTCTGAGGAACTAGGAAAGGGGAAAGAAGCCCTCGGTGAGTGGAGGAGAGAAAAGAGCCGCTGGGACAGAAGCAGCAACACGGCCAACGACATCCGGAGCTGCACGGCCCCGAACCCACGCTCGTCCATGAACGGCCAGATTCTCGCCCTGCGTGTGAGTGAGGCTCCCTGCTGAGACGCAGGGTCCAGCCCGCCCATCACGCCCAGGTAGAGAGCGTAAAGAGGGGGTGCCTGCTGCCTTCCCTTAAGGAAGCCAGTGTGGGGTGTTCCCGTGCAGCCCCCGCCACCAGGTCTCCCGCCTGCCTCAGCTCACGCTGCCCGGGCAGCCCGCAGGAGTGTGATGACATATGCTTGTTCTGTAGCGTTCTTGGGGTTCAGCCCCACAGCCTGGCCACCACCCAGGGTCCCTCCTGGACATCCAGGCTGGTGTGCACCCTAGGCTGTGACCCAGGACTCCCCCTGGACATGGAGGTCAGGGCCTGTATTAGCCAGATTCTCTAGGGAAAGAGAACCAATAGAATGGAGGGGTGTGTGTGTAGCGTGCGTGCGCGCGTGCATGTGTGTATGCGTGTGTGTGCGCGTGCATGTGCACGCGTGTTCATGTGTGTGTGCGTGTGTGTGTGCATGTGCACACATGTGTGGGGGTTATATTAGCTAACGAGATAAAATCAGACCAGTTAGTAGCTCAGCTCAGGAGCTGAAGATTTCAGCAGTCCCAGCCGGGGACTGAAGACTAAGTATCCCTGGAAAATCTCGTGGAGTCCCGTCACTTGCTGAAAAATCTGAAGACCAAAAGATTTCCAAACCTCAGTCATGCTGGAGGGCCAAAGAGCCGAGCGCCGATGTCAGCCAAGAACAGCTGAAGCTGCAGTGAAGAGAGAGGAAGTCGGCAGAGCAGCAGCGTACTCAACCCTGCAAGTGGACGTGGGGCAAAAGAGAGGGCAAGTCCCTCCCCCTCGTGCTTCTTTCACGCAGTCTACTAGAAAGCACCGCCCACCACGGTCTTCCATGTCAGTGAAGCATCACCGCAGGCTCCTTCCAGGGCTCGCTTAACTATCAGTGCTTCATGGCTATGCCCCAAGCTCAGCCTGCAATTGTCAAGTGGACATCAGTGGTCACCGACCACCTGAGCAATTGAACAGTGTGAGCCAGACCCCCTCTGAACCCCGGGGTCGCAGCCCACCTGAGGCTGCAACCAGAACCCCTCCTGCTCCCTGAGGCCAGTGCACACCTAAGACTGTGACCAGGATCCCCTTCTGCACCCCAAGGTGGAGTCACCTGAGACCGTCACACTGTGATCCAGGGAGATCCCTGCTGTGTCAGGGTTCCCTGAAGAACAGAATCTCTAGGATGCAATATAAAAAAATAAGTTTATTAAATTAACTTATAGTAAAAAAAAAAATAGTGTCCTTCAAAGTAGCCGCCTGTAGCTGTTTCATTCTTGACTGGAATGTTCCACAAAGCCAAAAGATCCCAAGAAGGTCTCAAGCTTTTGCTTCTCTGGAGGGTTGAAGACGCTGGGTTCCTATGTCGGTGAAGAACAGCTGGGCTCCGACGTCAGCAATGAGCAGTGAGCAGCAGCAAGGCCCTGAGACCAGGCTCCAAAGGCAGCAGGAACAGCAACAACGTGGTGGAAAAGGTGAAGCTCCGAGTCAGCCAAGGACGGAGGCGGCAGCAGCAGCAACGAAGATCACGATGCTCTGAAAGCGAACGACATGCACAGAGTGGACTCCACAGCAAGTCGACACAAGATAGGGGAAGAGCAAGCCCCTCCTCCTCGCACCTCCTACTTCCTACTATCTGGTCCACCACTGGAAAGTACTACCCGCTGTGGGCTGGGTTCCCCACAGCAATCCAGTACCTGCAGACTTGTTCAGGGCCCTTGCAACCATTAACCCTCCACAGCTGTACCCCAGTCTGCAGCTGTCAAGTTGACACCAAAATGCAACCCTATCACCTGTCCCAACCACACCCCATCTGGTTCCCTCCACCTCGGGAGATCGCCTCGAGTGTCTCTCGGACAGGCCCATGCTTAGTGCTGTAAGACAGCGAGGGTCCTCCCGTGACTCAGAAGAATCCGTGGTGTCCCGTGTCCCCTGCCGTGCCCGCATGCCATTCCTGCAATGTTCACGCAGAGGTGGACCCTGAAGAGCAGGTTCTAGTGCACATGGCCTCCTCGGTCCCCTGCCAGCCCTTCCAGAGCAGACTCATCATCCCCGTTGTGCCCGGCTGGACGTGGGCAGCGCGGCAGCTTCTTCGGACCAGCAGAGCTTTGGTCCAGCCCACGCCTTCTTGCTCTCCACAGCGTCCACTTCCTTACTTAGCGACGCAGCGCCGTCTGCATGCTGCATGTGCGTCCGTTCTCCTGCGGAGCACCCCGTCGTCGTGACTGCAGCTTCCCTCCACGGTCAGTTCTCACGCAGGGAGCTTTGGAAGGACCAGCGAGCGCCTCTCCTGGGCTCTGTGGCATTCGATCCAACGAGGTCTGAGCATCCTGTTGCTCGTGTCCTGGCTGAAACCTGGTGCTCTGCTTTTGGTTTCTACCCTGTAACAATTCTATCAGCTGCACGCTCACTTGCCATTTGCAATTATTGAAGGACAAACACATGCATCTAACACATCTTTATCTTTTCATTTGCAAGGTATCTGTTCTGGATTCGTGTCCATTTTTAATGACATGTTTGATTCAACCCAATGCAACTTATGCAGAGTGATCCTTGATATCATCAGCAAGAAACTAGTTTTAGAGATGCCTTCTCCCCAGCAGACAACAAAATGCACACATGCTCAGGTCCTTTACATGGGATGGCAGAGTGCATATGGTGTGTCTATGGGAGCTTGTGTAGTTTAAATCTAGATTATTTATATCTATCATAGTGCAAATGCTTATCACATACTGCACTGCTCAGAGCGTGTAAGGGACAACTGTCTGTGTATGTTCTGTGCATTTCCATTTTCTACTATTTTAACGGGTGGTTGATTGGATTTGGAACTTGTAGGTACGAAAGTCAAACAATGCTAATTATAATTATCTAACATGTGGTACAATAAACAGCATCACTAATGAAGCTGACAAGGTGGCTCAGCAAATAAGACACCTGCGCTGAAACCTGGTCACCTGAGCTGACCCTTGGAGTCCACATGGTAGAAAGAGAGAAAAGATTCCCAAACGTTCTCCTCTGACCTCACCCTCACACCACGGCGTGCACGTATGTCCTCCCGTCCTCCTGTCCTCCCGTCCTCCCTCCCTTCCTCCCTCCCTTCCTCCCTCCCTTCCTTCCTTCCTTCGTCGTTCGTCTTCCTTCCTTCCTTCCTTCCTTCCCTGGCGACACTCGTGTCCTGGCAGGAAGCACGCCGGAGACAGCGGGCCGTGCGCCACATCTGCGCTGAGACCATGGTGCACGCAGCACGCACCCGGGCCGCGCTCCCCCCAGAGCGTCTGCCTGGTCGGCTCAGAAAATGGCCAGAACACTCGTGGCTGAGCACGGGTCCCGGGACCCCTAAGGCCAGGCGGCTCTGGTTCCTTTTTGTCCTCCACAGCGGACTCTGGACTTGGCGCCCACCCTCCCTCTCCGGCGTCCGCCTTCTCTGCTACATGACTGCGTCCCCTCCACTTTAGCAGGACTCTGTGGCAGACAGATGCATCTAAGAAAATTAAACCCCATTTATTTATTCTTTTTCCTGACTCTTTTTTCCTGGAGGAGGGGGGCAAGGTAATAACAGCGGATAAACTTGAGGAGCACATCGCACTTCGTATCAGAACTGATGCTGCTAACATAATTAAGAAGCTCACTTCATTAAGAATTGCTATGAGTTGTTAAAAAAGCCACCCCAGACTATATATATTTTAAGTTGAGAGAGAAAAAATGGTCTCAGGAACTTAGGAACATGCGTGTTGAGATGATGTGAGGGAGGAAGGCCCAGGGGAGGCGAGTGGATGCCTTGTCCGGACCCCCAGTGATGGAGAGAGGAGCAGAGCTGTCCACCACTCCAGCGCCCGGGTCTAGACCTCCACGACCCCGTGCCAAGCCCTGGGGCCCGGGGCCATCTAGCCGTGAGGCCTTTATCTAGGACTCTCCAGGGATCCTGCCAGTCCCTGGTTCCGCCTTGTAGAGCAGGAGGGTGTGGGGAGGACCAGTGTGCTGCGGTACCCAGAGCCAGAGACGCGCCCCCCATGGGATCCTACGCCACACCGCCTCACAGTAAAACCACCAGCTCCCCCCCCAGCCCCGTCTGTCAGTCCTGAGAGCCTCGGGAGGACCCACTCCTGTCCTTGTCTCCAGGGCAGAGGGGACAGGGCCTTCAGGGTCGTCCAAGCAACAGAATGTTTGTGCTGCGAGCTGGTCCCGGGCATGTCCGCGTGTGAGCCGGGAGAGCTCATTTGTGCTGGGATTTCTTTGGACATTACAAGATGTCTTAGGTTCTCTTGGACAATGTGCACGCGGCATCGGCATCCGCGGAGCTCTGGGAACCACATGGTGATGCACGGTGATGTTCAGAGTAACAAGACAAGGAGCAAAATGCCCAAGAGCAAAGCCACAGCCAGGCCAGAGGCTCCCAGCCCAGCATCGTGAGTGCTCTCTCTCTCTCTCTCTCTCTCTCTCTCTCTGTCTCTCTGTCTCTCTGTCTCTCCTCCCTCCTCTCTCTGTCCCTCTCTGTCTATCTCTCTCGTCTCTCTTCTCGTCTGCTCTCTCTGTCTATCTCTGTCTCTGTCTGTCTCTCTGTCTCTCTCTCTCTCCTATTCTTTCAGTCTCTCTCCCACGAAAAGACAGATCTGCGTGTTCTCTCCAGTGGCACCACGGCCGTGCCTGGTGGGGATGGGTCAAGTGTCTGGCGAGTCCCACCACGTGTCTTCCTTATGAACGCCTTGCCCACCCTCCTCAGGGAAACTTTTCCTCCATCTCAACTAACCCTAAAATTAAAATGATCCCAGATTGCAGGGTCCCGTGACCAGCACACTTACCTCGCAATCCTGATCTCATAGGTACCAGAGTGGGATCAGCAAGAATTAAGTCAGGCTGGGTCAAGAGGGGATCTTGGAAAAGCCGAAAAACCAAGGTGAGTTTATTATGGAGCCCGGTCCCTTATATACCATGAAACAGGGTGGTGAAGTCTGTACATTGCACAGAGTGATGACCAATAGTGACAGACTGCAGGTGCAAAGTCCATAACAGATGGGACCACCACCAACCATACAGCCCTGCTAATCTTTAGACATGTTAATAGGCCTTAATGGCCCCGAATGGGTGGAGAAAGAACAGGTCAGGAACTTGGTGATACAATTATAATGATAAAGCTCTGTGCCCATCCTTTACGTATGTTAATCAATGCCTAGCTGGCTTCCAAAGAACAGGAAGGAATATGTAAAAACACCTCTGCCCTTGAACCCAATTGGAGACAGGACAAGATCCATCCCTGCCCCTCGCGGGAAGGTCAACAGGAGTCAGCCTACGACTATACCAGCATAGGCTGGCTAAGCTGGCATAGGAGGCACACTGCAACTGAGACCGCAAGGGATGCCCTCGGGAGCCATCTACAAGACATGGAGATCTCGGGCTTGAGCATTCCCTCCACCAGGTCTCATGGTTACCCCTACCTGATGGAATCGCATGGTCCAGCCATACCCACCATCACAAGGACAAGGATCGTTTACTTGCAAGCTCTAGATATAAGGCGGGTGGTTTAAATGCAAGAGCCAGAGGAAGCAGGAGGGTGGGCATAGAAGACGGCACAGGAGCCCAGCTCTAAGCCGGATGTCAGCACACACACGCTCAAGGCTGCTTTCCACTGTTGGGTGATCTGATGCGTGATGCTTGGAATTCAACATTGCAGTTTATTACAAAGGAAACGAGAATGCACCCTCGACCAGGAGTGACACTGATTTTCAAATCATTAGAGAAGTCAAAGGAACGGCCTCTGATAAGTAGAAGTCAAATGAGCAAAGTAGGCAACATGTGGGAGATGCGGGGAGAACAGTAGAGAGTAGAGACGCGCTCTGATGGAGAAGGCCAGAGACGTCTGCAGGAAGAGGCCGAGGGCACCGAGAGTTCCTGCAGCCAGCTCTGCAGGGTTCAGAGGGGTCGAGCTCAGGAGAGGACAGTGCTGAGCAGGTTTCCTGATGG
This sequence comes from Typhlomys cinereus, assembly GCA_023101885.1. Classification (NCBI taxonomy): domain Eukaryota; kingdom Metazoa; phylum Chordata; class Mammalia; order Rodentia; family Platacanthomyidae; genus Typhlomys; species Typhlomys cinereus. Next base: position 7,045,205 of record JALPQD010000077.1, read on the forward strand.
AAACCTCCCACGAAACACACAAAGAGGAAAGATTTGAAAGCAAAGGAGCAGGGATAGGATAGCCAGGGCTGTAGGGCTACACGGAAGTCATGGAAGAAATGTAGAAGACAAGATGGAGGAGTAAAGTTTGCAGTAGTAACAAAAATGAATGCCAGAGATGAAGCCACTCAAGAAGCTCAGACAATACCCAGCAGGCACCTTGCCTGGGGGACTGCACATGACTGTCTCAGCATTTCTATCTCCAAATGGTCACTAAATTCTTTTTTAAATTTTTTTAAATTTTTTTTATTATTATTATTTATTCAACTGTGTGCATGTGCGTGTGTATGTGTATGTATGTGTGTGTGTGTGTGTCTGTGTAGAACCACGACGAATTCGCGAACCACCATGGATGCTCCACCTCCTCTGCTGCCCAGGATTCACAGGCTCCGCCCTACCAGGACCAGAAGCAGGGCCGCCCCCGCTTCTACCTGGCGTCTATACATGGGATCTGGGATCCGAACTCAGGACCTTCTGCCTGCAAGGCGGAGGCTTAATCCCTGAGCCACCTCTCCAGCCCCGGTCACTAAATTCTTAATGGCTTTTACAGCACACAGTCTCAGTATCTTCAAACATTTCCACATATTCTGAAAAATATTCAGTCCACATAACCAGATTTCTCATCAACACCCCACTCCTGGTACCAAAGTCCGTTGTGGTTTGCCTGTATCGTTGCTAATAAATGCACAGCCAAATGTCTTATGGAGGAATAAGGGTCTTTACTTTCTCTTACGATAGTCCAAGTCATAGTTCCTTGTCAAGCTTGGGAGGAAAGCCCCCCTCAACGGTGAGAGGACTGACTGCACCACATCCACAGAGGGACGGTCCTTCTTGTCCGACCAACATATCTAGCCACGCACACAGAGGATGCCACAGCTCGGAGATCTGATGCTTACTGAGTGCCGTGAGATGGAGTCACAAGGAATCAGAGACGCCGAATTAAAAGTAAACAGTGTGGGCCAACGACAGTGAAAACTGAAGGGACCTTCTGTGGACCTTCAGCCTATTTTATTCAGTTCTCAGGCAGGAAACAAGCAAAGCTAAAGAATAACTCTGAAGGGGCATAAAGCTAACTGTGTCAACAGTGCTCCTGCCGTGGTTGTGAACTTGCTTGCAGTCTAGGACACACCCTATTCTTTTATCCTGCACGCAGGATATTTTTTTACCTAGAGTGTGCTCATGTGCAAGATATTTATGTTGACGAGTTTGCTCGTTGAACGCATTACAGGAACATGTTCCAAAGAGCTGCATGTCTGCTTTTAACCAGTTAAGGAACAATGTCACAAATTGTTTGGGCCCGGTTTGTGATGAAGGGAACAAGGACTTTGGCAAAGTTGAATTTAAAGATGGAGGAGAGCTTTGTTGGCAGTCTTGAAGTTTCTGATGAGGAAAGGGGAAGCAACAGAGCCGCTGAGGCTACTGGAGAAATAAATGTCAGTGAAGGAAAACCTAGCGCTTCTCCTGGGATGGTGAAAAATGATCCCATGGTTCAAAGACCCAGATCCCTTCAGGGTCCAAAGCCTAAGTTGAAGCCATTCTTGCCCTTCAAGCATTTTGGCTGCTCAGGAAAAGGAAAAGGGTTTTCTAGGATCAGCTCACAGAAGTTTGTACAGCCGTGGTTCTGGTGGACCAGACTATGCCTCAATCTTGATGCAGAACCTTGCAGCATACCTGGCTTCAATGTAACTTGACAACTGAAGGCTGAGACTTCAGGCACACCTTTTGAGAGTTATTTAATTAAGGAAAGCCTTAAACAAGGCTGTGTGATATTATCTGATTGATATCAGAAGATTCAGTCCAGTGTTAGTGGGACAATTCCTCAGGATGGTGGATAAGATGGAAAAGCAGGTTCGGTGTTTTTGCAAACTGGCAAGGAGGAAGTATGCCCACGGTACCTCCTGTGGATATAGCGCACCAGAGTCCTCCACTCCTGGTGTTGGTACGAGCTCTCCTGCCATGACGATGGCTGTACTCAAAATCACATACTGTAGTACGTTGTCCCCTAAGCTCTTGTTTTTTATTTGTGTGTGTGTGTGTGTGTGTGTGTGTGTGTGTGTGTGTGTGTGTATGTGAGAGAGAGAGAGAGCACTGTGTGTACTTGTGGAGGCCCAAGGGTGACTTTGAGAATCACCCTGGATTGTTCTACCTCCTTTTGGTTTGCACTGGAGCTTCCCCGGCTCCGCCTTCCCAAGCCGGAAGTGCAGGCCGCTGCCATTTGCACCTCACATTTTACGTGGGGTCCGGGATCCACAGGATCCACACTCAGGACTTTTTGCTTACAAGGCAGAGGCTCAACCCTGAGCCACCTCCCAGCCTGCTCTGAGTTCTCTGGGTACCATACTTATGTAAGCAATGGGAAGATGAGACTGAGGTTTGGTACCAGAGAAATGGGCGGTCTCGATACTCAGACCATGTCTACTGTGCCTTTTGAGCTGGTTTTTTGGAGAAATGTGGACAGATTTGAGGACTTTGAAACTGGAGCCGGAGCTTAACAAGCTGTTTGGGGAACCGTAATTCTAAAGAAGTGAACCATTTAGGGTTGGCTTGTGCTGCTTTGCAGGGGAACAAGGACTTTAGTTGACTTTAAAGACAAAGGACTGGTAGAGAGGGGCTGTCTGGTCAGGATTGAAGTTCTGGAATATGAGGGGGCGGAAACTTACCCACGAAGGACCCGCATTGCTTCTGTGATTCTGACCAGGAGAGCACAGAATCCACACACACGAAGGCTCCGCATTGTGAAATCCACACTTGCTTGGTAGAAGAAAACCCAAGCGGAAGTGTTTTTCTGCTACGCAACTTCCATCCCAACCCCTCTGGAACCACCATCCAAATAGATCTCTTTGTCCCTTACATTGCCTATGAATATTGTCTACATCAGTAAAAGCAAAGCAACTGCTCCCGACACAGAGAAAAAGCCACTACAGATACAGGTTCTTAAAATGTAAAGAGAAGGGGCCCTGACCACACAGTCAGCCCTTTTGTAAATGCTTAGTCATAAGGTCAATGAAGTGTTACAGGATCCAGGTGTGGAGTGACCAAACACTTGTGAAAGAAGAACCCAAGTAAGTGGAGAGTTCTGGTTCAGAAGATGTTTTAGATTCTGACAAAGAGACTACGTTTATGCAGGAATGAACAGCAGAACCCTCGGGGCAGGAGAAGAAAGCTGGAGCCTTGAGCTTCACCCGACGGACAGGAGAGTTCTAGAAATCAGGCCAGAGCAGAGCTGACACAACAACCCAGAAAGAGCCACAGCGAGCTGGTGAGCGTGACTCTGGGAAAGGACAGGCAGCACTTCAGGGGGAGAGAAGGGCTCCATCGTGGGGAGTGCAGGGGACATGGAGAGAAAAGAGACACTGACACGCGCCACAGCTGTCACAGAAGTCGATGCCGTGCATATCGGCATCCTAAAGGTAAAACACAGACCCCTGAATGTTCTAGAAGCAAACAGGAGACGAGTCAGCAATGGGATTCTTGGATTAGAGAGCTGGGGCTGGACTCCCAGATCACTGGCAGATCACCGTCACCAGGAGATGGTGTTATAGAGGATGGACAGACACGTCCCCACAGAAGGACGGATGTTTAAGACATGACTCCTGAGCACCTGGGTTCCAACACACGGAGAAGGGGTTGTTCCCAGGAAGCAGCAGTGCAACAGGAAAACAGTAATGCTGAAAAGAGGATGGGGTGGCCAAGAATGAATTCTCAGCTAACTTACTCCATGTTCATACCAACTCCTTAATCAAAGTGTCTCTTATATTTACCTTTCAGTGTGGATGAGTTTGGTGCATACAGCTAGCGGCTACTGTACTAGCAGAGACAGACCACACTGGAAGGAGAGTCCTTGCTCTCTATGGGAGTGTTTCGCCTCCTTAGAGACTGAGATAGCCCACAAAGAACATTATTATCATTCGCCAGAGCCAGGCGCTGTGCTAAGAGCTTCACAAGCATTGATGATCCCATCCTGCTTTGCAACAGTCAGAAGTTCCTTTATTACTTCTGACACACAAGAAGCTCTGCTTTGTGCAACATCTGTTCATAGTCTATTTATACATTTGAAGGGGGAGAGCAAGAGAGGAGAGAGAAAAAGAAAGGAAAGAAAGAAAGAAAGAAAGAAAGAAAGAAAGAAAGAAAGAAAGAAAGAAAGAAAGAAAGAGAGGGGGAAAGAAGGAAGAAAAAAGAGGAGAGGGGGGAAAGGAGAAGAGAATCTTATGTCTGGACTTGAGATTACTATAAAGCTTAAGAGATTTTTGAACTTCTGTTGCTCCTATCATCACTTATTGACCTTACTGCACTGTGGAGTTCAACCAAGGACCTCCTGCATGCTAGACAAACGCTACAACTGAGTCATAACCCAGACCTGAAATGTGACTTTCCAATAGCTTCTTTATGTCACAAAAGACTGTACTACTTTTATTTATTTCATTTTACTATTACTATTATTTTTATTTGCAGTGCTAGGATTCAAACTTAGAGCCTTGCACATATTAGGCAAGCATTCTCCTGAGCCAAATCTCCAGCCCTTGATTCATTTTCAATCATTTAGAAATGTATACACACGGCCAGAGAGATGGCTCAGGGGTTAAGGAAGTTTGGATCCCAGATCCCATGTAAGAATTCTGGGAGGAAATGGCAGCGGCCTGAACTTCCTGCTATGAAGGCGCGGGGAACCTCAGTGAAACTCCACAAAGCAGAGGAGTAGAAGCAATTCAGGGTGATCTCCCAAAGTTCACCCTGGGCCTCCACAGGCACACGTAGTGCCTTCTGATACACACACACACACACACCACACACACACACAGACACACATACACACACAGACACACATACACACACAGACACACACACACACACAATAGATAAAAAAATGTATATGCAAAATTCTTAGTTGGTGCACTATACAAAACAAACAGGGCTGAATTTGATGTGATGCGCCTTGGCTAGCCTTTGCTACACAGCATCGCTGGGCTCCACTGCTTTGCTATTTGGGCTGCAATTGCTTTGCTATGGGCTTTATTTACAGGAGAGAGACCCCTCTGTGTCGGTCCTTCTGGAAGACTTTTGCTATGACTCAGCAGAACTAAAATCCTAACTTCGAGAAAACAAAGGGCATCTCCCCTGGGGATGCTCCATTCACGTGCAGCATGGACCAGTCCAGTGGTCTGGGATTTCTGCTCACAGCTGTAACTGTCATTGAGGTTCTCTCTCAGGCAATTCGAGCTTCCAGGTGGTGAGAAGAAAGTGCCTGAGACTTACATTCCCGCCTGGCAGCCTTAATTGGTGGACTTCGAAGTTCTCTTGTCTGATGTGTGGTCAAACTCGAGAGACACCTGCAGGATCAGGCAGAAGCCTCAGCATTTTGCCTATCCTTATTTTTGGTGGCTTTACTCTTCTTCCTATTCTCTTTCTTCTATTCTTCTATTTTTGGGGGACATGCATGCATGAAGCGGGTGTACATGTGTATGTGCTGGCATGTGTACAAGAGGGCACTTGAGTGTGTGTGCCTGTGGAAACACAAGAGCAACTAGAATCATCCTGGATGGATCTGCCTCCTAATTATTTTTGCTCTGTGCTTTCCCACGTTCTGCCTTCCAGGTCCAGAATGACAGGTTCCAGCCACATCCACCTAGCATTCTTTTTTTTTTTTTTTTTTTTTAATTTTTTTTTTTATTATTATTATTATTTCAACTGTTGCGTGATGTAGTGCGCGCGAGCGGCGAGTTGTGTGGTGTGGTGTGTGTGTTGTGTAGAACCACGGACGAATTCGCGAACCACCATGGACGTCCTCCACCTCCTGCTGCCCCGGATTCACAGGCTCCGCCTACCAGGACCAGAAGCGCAGGCCCCCCGCTTCCCCTGGTGTCTATACAGTGGGATCTGGGATCCGAACTCAGGACCTTCGCCTGCAAGGCGAGGCTTAACCCCTGAGCCACATCTCCAGCCCCCCACTAATTCTTACGTGAGATCTGGATACACCAAATATCAGATCCCTTTACTTGCAGGCAAAGGCTTTAACTCCTAATAACCTTCTCCCCAGCCCTGTTTTCTCAATATATCTTAATGGACAACTCACCTTCCACACACCACACCACACACCACCATGAAAGAAGAGAATACTAACTGTGGAGAACAGTTGTTTGAATGCATATCCAATGCTATATATATAATAAGTATTCTGTAAAAGTTCATGTAAATGCAATAGGGATCACTTCTGCTTACAAATTCTAATGCCACATTTCTTTGTAAATAATAGAGGAACAGGTGCTGCCCTTTAGAGAAGCCGAGGGTCTACTAAATAAGGTTTTCTATTTTGTGGGTAGCATTTGAGTTTTAAATGCTAAAGTCTCAATGCTAAGAAATTAAATGTCTTAGTTTCATATTTTGGCTCCAGTAAAGAATACATGAACCAATGATTTAGGAGAACATAGGGATTTTTGGTCATGCTCACAATTCCAGTTTACATTCCGTGCTCACATCAGGAGGCAAGGGAACTGGTTACATTGTATGCATACAGCCTATGCTGCAAGAGGGCAAGGACCCAGGTATGCTTTCTGGCTTTCTAGCTACCAGTCAGTTAGCTCTCTCTCCATCTTATCTACTTGCTCAGGAAACTGTCCCACCCACTACGGGCTAGGTCTCCCCTTATCAGTTAGATAAAATCCTTAAGGCTTGCCTTAACTAAATGTATTACTGACTAAAGGTTCAGTTCTCAATTGTCAAGGTAACGCTTAAAATTAACTGCCACAAATATATATTTTTAAAATTTGTATTTATTTTTCCCCAATCATACAAGCTCATGGGTTCCCCAGTCACCCCATCATCCCTCGGGTGTACCCTTCCCCAATCGCCCGATGCACTCTCCCCCTGTCCCGCTTCCTTTTCACCCCTTCTCTCTCCGTCGCCCGTGGCTTTCCCCTCCCCCTTCCCATCCCCTGGAGACATACTTCTGTGTGATGACCAAACTTCCCTCTGAGTACGCCACTAATAATGAGGTGATAAGAATCAGTGGCATATGCCCAGAGCCCTTTCTTGGTCTCCGTTTAATAATAGGAACACTAGTTGACTGTTTAATCCCTGGCCTCTAAGGATCGCTGTGCCTGTGATCCATGCGAGACTTTGGGGGGTCGTTGACATGTCATCATTAGCACAGGTCCATACAAAGTCGGATTCTAGCTACTGCGGCCCGAACTTGTGTAAGTATCTTGAATAGCGTTGGTCCTCCCCATCTTTAGGCTCTTACAGTCCTTGTCGCTCCCCTTCTGCAAGTTTCCCTGAGCTTTTATGGGAGAGATTTTGGGCTGTGCGAGTTCCAGGTGATTAATTAGGGTCCTTTTGTGTTCTGATTATGGTTTGGTTGTTTTCGGTTATGGCTTTTCCTACACGCCCTGGGCTCTGCTCCTGATGGATATTGGATGTCACCGGCCTAACCAATGATAAAAGGCTGTGTAATGAAGATCTTACTATAAGAGACGATTAACAGGTAGAGGAAATAGAATAAGGAGACCGCTGGAGGAGGGGGGAGTGTTAGTCCTCGCCATTTTGCAGGATGTGTTACCATCTATCTGCCAGACTCTTACCTTCCTATTGGTGAGATCAAATCCACTCGAGTCCTGGTGTGACGGCAGGGAGGGAGGGTAGAGGAGGTGTTAGGAGAGAGTTAGAGTACGTGTGGCCCACGCGAAGACTTTTACCGCCCCCTCCCCACCCCCACCCCCCCCCTCCTATGTCCGCATTATGCGTTTTGATTTGGGGGGTGCCCCTCTTTTCTATACTGCGCGGTTTGGTTCCCCTCTCTCCTTATTTCTGACGGGGCGCGTCCTTCCCCTTCCGTCTCCTGTTCTATTATCCTTGCAATTATGTATTACAAAGATTTATCGTCGAATGGGCTTAAGTGGGTTTGGTATAGGATACATCTATAGAGATAATAGGCAGCTTTAATTTCTGGTCTGGGATACTTCACTCAATATGAATTTTTCTAATCATCCATTGTCCTCAGCAAATTTCATTAATTCATCTTTTTTTGATGGCTGAGTGATAGTACCCATTGTATAAATGTACCACTTTTCCTTATCCACTCGTCAACTGTTGGCATGTTGGGTTGATTCCTGACTTTTGCTATGTAAAATGCTGCTAAGAAATGGTTGTGGCTTGTTGATCATTGAGGCGAAGTGTGTTTTCGTTTATGGGTGTTCTGGCAGTTCACCTACATGGTTGGCTGATAAATGACATCAAATGGCTTTAAGGAAACAAGGGGTTTATTTTCGCTTACGATTTCTGGAAGGATTACAGTTCTTAGGTCAGGTGTTTGACGGGAAAGAATCATGCACCAACACCGGGGCCTGAGGGACGGCCACACATCACTGCATAATGGCGAGAAGATGGACAAGTCCGTACTTGCCAGACAGCGGGTCTGGCCCAGGTGAACAGAAGGTGGTCACGTCTCTCAACCGCTCAAACAACCAACCCTCCACTAAGTTACCAAAAACAAATCTACTACCTCCACAACCACCAGCAGGCACAACTAAACCTAACCCTACCCACCCTGGGGCTGTGTCTTCCGCCCCATCAGCCTAGGAAATGTCTCGCAGTTTACCTCTGGGTTTCTACCAACAAGGTGCCAATCTCTCTAGCACTGTGCCCAGACCTCAAACCCTCAACAGTCAAGTTGACACCTATGTTTAACTATGACAATGGGGGATTATTCCCAGAAGTCTGAAAACTTCAGGAATAAATGAGGTGTGTCTATATTCTAAAACCAGGCGCCAGTTATAATCACAGCTAGGCTGTTTCTGGTTAGATAAAGACCTTAGTATTATTGATTTACCCAGTGGAGTTATCCTTGTTTATCTCCTGAAGTCACTGTGAAAAGTAAACATATTTGTGTGTACAAAATATTGGCCAGCACTTATGAAGCCCTTGCACTGTTCCAAGGACCCCACTGTTCTTGTTCATTGACTGATTCCAGGGACCAAGAGATTCCAAAACTTTCCACTAAGTTTGCTAGTTCCCAGGCATAAACGAAAACACAAAAGAGTATTCTCCAAGCCCCACACAAGCAACCCCCCTTCCAAGTCCAGAGGAGGAGGTCTTTTGTGAAGAATTACGTCGCTACGTCTTTTCCTTGGCTGATTGAACTACACCTTCGTATGGAGGGGGGAGTAGCAAAACACCCCATCACGGCAAGGAAAGCATGAGGAAATGATTATCCGTAGTCATGTTGCAGGTTGAATGAATGCAGCACGTTATGCACAAAACTATAGGCATGTAAGGTCCAAAGACGAAATGACAGACGCTGCCCAGAAAAAGAAAGCAACAGGTTTCAGAGGAGGTGTATGTGTATATGAAGCGCACTCGCCCAGGGTAGGAATGCAGTCGCGCCACAATTTAGTGTGCACATCTCCTGAAGAAAACCCCGGGGGTGGTAGAACTAAAGCTGTGCTTTGTCTTAAATGAGGTACCATGCAGAGCACAGAGTCTGAGGTCCTAAGGCAAGGCAACCGTCAGAGCTCAAGGGCAAAACACATCACTTCTGTTCAGACCGTGAAAGTTTCACCAAGGAGCCCTTTGGCTGGGATGGGGGAGGGAAAAGAGGGAAATGACCTTCTGAGGGACCGCAGCGATAATTGCAGCCTTCATGAACGCCAAACCAAACAATTAGATTGACCCCCCAAAAAAATAAAAGAAACTCCACTATAAAATTGCGAAGATGCAATTCAAAATCCAACAATCAGCAACCAAAAAACCTAAGCACCACGAGGATTAGATAAATCCCCGTCCATGAACTGCAGAGTTCTTCTTTAGTGACACATTTTTTTTTTTTAATTCAATTTTTTTTCCGCCATATTCAGCATTTGCTATCAAACACCAAATGTCTGTGGTCATATACTCAGCTTCCTGTTTACAAATAAGAACCGGTTTTCAGTGAGTCAGCAGTTTTCGTTCTGCACAGAGTCTGTGTCAAGACCCAGGAGGACCGGGGGAGGGGGCAAGGGGGGTTTTGTGAGTGACTTCCAATGTGCTGGGTCTCTGGACTGAAGGGAACCAGCTCTCACATTGAATATAAACATCCACAATGAGAAAATAAAAGACATTCCAAACCAGTGAAAACGTTAACAAAAAGCTATAACTCAAACCCCACGACAAACAATACCACCTACCACGAACTCAGAGAAGCTTGCCCACAAACCAAAAAGACTGACCAAACCAAACTATTCTCAACCACACGTAGCCACTGCTTATTTTACTAATTCCCACGATTGAGAAAGGGGCCTGTGCAGAGATGAGGAGGGCAGGGCGAGGCTCTGCAGCATCAAGGAGAGAAAACACCTCGTAAATGTCTGGTCAGTGGAGATGTGATTAGGCCCCTGTCCATTAGTTGGAAAGTGCAAGAGGTAGAATTCCATAACACCCCCAACACCCTCCCACCCCAACTCCGCGACAACCCAGAAAAGAGCAATTCTAGTCACCTTGAAGACGGAGGGCGCTCTAACTTCAAAATGAAGGAGGAAACAGCACACAAAAACACACCCACACTCCAATACCAAGATTGATAAACACCAACACGCTGAGGCTGGGCGTTCCAACACCGCCGCAATTCTGGGGCTGGACGAAACTACAACGCGACGCAGTACCAAAAGTCTAGGCGAACAAAAAGAACCGCACCTCTTACCACCAACCACCCTACCAGAAAGGACATGATAATGATAGGCAGAGTACGAGGAGGGAAAGACTAACCTGAATGTGGGTGGCACCATCCGGTGCACCGGAGACTGGGATAGAAGGAAGTGGGGGGGGGGTTGCATGTCAGGAACATGGTAGCCCTTTGTCATTCTGCATGTGTGTGCATGGCAGGAACATGGTAGCCCTTTGTCATTCTGCATGTGTGTGCATGGCAGGAACATGGTAGCCCTTTGTCATTCTGCATGTGTCTGTGCTGGATGACAGGGGGTCGTAGGGAGCCGGCGGGACCTGGCAGGGGGGGGTTGAGGTGCGGCAGCAGTGCAGTCTCCGTCGGTAGCAGCAAGCTTCTGGGCCTCTAGCATGGAAGAAGAACCACTGACTCTTGGACTCTTGTGGGACTAAACGAGTCTCGTCGCAATAGAATACCACAATATCACAAGTATCTAGGTGTAGTGGGGGTGGAAAAATAACATTCTAATAAGTCAAAAATCATGCATCTTCTGGTCTATTTGTCTTTAGGGGTGAAGAAACTCCAACTAACGTAAGGACTAGGATCATCTTAAACATGCATCTGAAGCTTTTAAAAAGTTGGTGTTTAAGTCGTTGCATGTCAAGACTGAAGTCTGGTTGAGAAGACTTCATCTTTTGGATGAGAGGGCAAGGATGCGCGTGTGGCCCATGTCGGGCCTGGCTGGCTGCGTCCCCACCTAAACTACTGGGTCCCCTGCCACTCCAGTGGCCTTCTAGGTACGAGCTACACTTCCGCTTCAGGTTCCTGTTAGGTGGCTAGGCTAAAGGAATGGAGAGCAACTGTGATCATGTGGATGAACACAGAGTTCCATAAACAGAGAGAAACTGACATAAGGGAGAAACTGAAGAAAGAGGAGTTTATTTAGAGTTAAGGTCTTGCTGCCGAGGTGAAACGCATAGTTTTTAGGCATTTCACGTGGGCGAAGCATTGGAAGTAGAAAGAACATAGTTTTATGTCAAGAGAACACAGGGGGAAAGAGAAAGCCGGCACATGACAAAAGCCTGTAGGGATGGCTGAGGAAGAGGAAAGAGGACAAGTGGAGCGAGTATCATGAAGAGAACCAGAATGGAGAACCCTGAGGTAAGGAATCAACAGATAATTATATAGATAACTCAGACGTTGCTAAAAGAATGAGTTTGGCATGGGAGTTACGGTAGGTGGGAAGGGGCGGGGGTGGTCAG
>JALPQD010000077.1:7057157-7084657 GCA_023101885.1 Typhlomys cinereus
ACAATTCTCCGTAGTAAATATCTAACATGTTGTACATAAACAGCATCACTAATGAAGCTGACAAGGTGGTCAGCAAATAAGACACCTGCGCTGAAACCTGGTACACTGAGCTGACCCTGGAGTCCAAATGGTAGAAAGAGAGAAAAGAGCCCAAACGCGAGGAGAAAGAAAAAGAAAAAAAAGGCAGGGAGAAGGATGGTGTAAGAAAGGAAAGAAGGGAAGAAAGAAGAAGAAAGGAAAGAAAGAAAGGAGAAAGAAGGAAGGAAGAAGGGGAGGGCGGGAAGGAAGGAAGGGAAGGAAGGAAGGGAAGGGGGAGGAAGAGGAAGGAAGGGAAGGAAGGAAGGAAGGAAGGAAGGAAGGGGAGGAGGGAGGGGAGGAAGGAAGGAGGGGAGGAAGGAGGAGGGAAGGAGGGAGAGGCGGGAAGGAAGGAAGGAGGGAAGGGACAGCGAGGAGGGAGGGAAGGAGCGGCAGGCAAAGGAAGAGCTACTATGGCAAGAAACATGAAGAGAGGAAAGAGGAATAGAGGGAGAGGGAAGGAGGACCGAAAGATAGGGAGAGAGAGAGGGAGGGAGGGAGGGCGGGAGGGGGGAGGGCGGGAGGGCGGGAGTGAGGGAGGGATGGAGGAACGGAAGGTCAGAAAAAAGAGAGAGGAGGGCGAGACGCGCGAGGGATGAGGGAGGGTGAGGGTGAGGGCGGTAGGGAGAGGAGGGACGGGATGAGGGAGGTGAGTGCGGTAAAAAGAAGAGGTCGGGATGAGGACCAAACGCGCAGGTTTATGACGTAGTACCGCTATGGATGAGGGCTTGCGTGCGTGATTCGGCTGGTATTGCGGGATTGATTTATTGTGTGTTATGGGATGTTCGTTTTCGGTTTTGAGGGAGGGATGGAGTAACCCTCTCTCTATTTATTTATTCCATTCATTACTTCCACATCTCTCTACTTTCTTTCTTAGAAAGAAGAAAGAAAGAAGCAGAAAAAAGGAAAGAAAGAGAAGAGAAAGAAAGAAAGAAAGAAAAAAGACAAAGAAAAAAGAAAAGAAAGAAAGAAAGAAAAGAAAAGAGGAAGGAAAGAAAGAAAGGGAAGAAAGAAGGAAGAAGAAAGAAAGAAAGAAGAAAAAGAAGAAGAAAGAAGGAAAGGAAAAGAAAGAAAAGAAAGATAGAAGAAGAAAGAAAGAAAGAAGAGAAGAAAGAAAAGAAGAAAGAAAGAAAGAGAAAGAAGAAAGAAAGAAAGAAAGAAAAGAAAGAAGAAAGAAAGAAAGAAGAGGAAGAAGAAAGAAAGAAAGAAAAGAGAAGAGAAAGGAAGAAAGAAGAAAGAAGGAAGAAAGAGAAGAAAAGAAAAAAGAAAGAAAAGAAAGAAAGAAAGAAAGGAAAGAAAGAAGAAAGAAGAAAAGAAGAGAAAGAGAAAGAAAGAGGCAGAAAGAAAGAAAGGAAGAAAAGAAAAGAAAGAAAGAAAGAAGAGAAAGAAGGAAGGAAATGAAAAAAAAGAAGAAAGAAAGAAAGAAAGAAGAAGAAGGAAAGAGAAGGAAAAACGAAGAAAGAAGGGAAGAAGGGAAGAGGGAAGAAGGGAAGAAAGAGAAAGAAAAGAACAGAACAGAGAGAGAAGAAGTGAGAAACGAATAAGAAAAAGCGGAAAGAGACAATGACGAGAAGAAGAGACGAAAAGAAGAAGAAGAAAGAAAAAAGAAAGGAAAGGAAAGAAAGAAAGAAAGAAAAGAAGAAGAAAGAAAAAGAGCGAACAAAGAAAAGAAAGAACAAAAGAAGAAGAAAAGAAGAAAGAAGAAAGAAAGAAGAAAGAAAAAAGAAAGCAAAGAAAACGAAAGAAAGACGAAAGGAAAGAAAGAAAGAAAGGGAAAGAAAGAAGAAAGAAAGAAAAGAAAGAAGAGAAGAAAGAGTAAGAAAGAAAGAAGAAAGAAAAGAAGAAAAGAAGCAAAGAAAGAAAGACAAAGAAAGAAACAGAAAGAAAGAAAACGAACGAAAAGAAAGAAAGAAAGCAAGGAAAGAAAGAAACGAAAAGAGAAGAAAGAGAAAGAAATAGAGAAAGATGAAAACGAAAAAGCACAGAATAAGAAAGAAAGAAGAAAGAAAGACAGAAAGAAAGAATAGAAAGAAGAAAGAGAGAGAAGAAGAAAGAAAAGAGAAGCGAAGAAGCTAAAACGAAGAAAGAGAACGAATCACAGAGAGGAAAAGAAAGCAGCAGAAAGAAAGAGAGAGAAAGGGGGGGGAAGAAGAGAACGAGCAAAGAAAAGAAAAGATAAGAAGAACGAAGAATGAAAAAAGAAAAGCGAAAGATCAACAGAAAGAAAGAAAGAGAAAGCAAAGAAAGTACAGAAGCAAAGACAAAGGGAAAAAAACGATAGAAGAACAGAAGAAGAGAGAAGAAGGAATAAGAAAAGAAGAAAGAACAAGAAAGAAAGAAAAAGAAAGCAAAGTAAAGAAGAACGACAGAAGACAGAAAGAAAGAAAAAGAAGAACGAAAATGAAAGAACAGACAAAACGAAGAAGAAGACGAAGAAAAAGAAAGCCAAGAAGCAGAAAACCGAAAGAGAAAAAGAAGAAGAGAAAGAAGAAGAACGAAGAACGAAAAGAAAGGACGACGAGGCAAGAAAAGAACGATAGAAAGAAGAAGAAAGAAAAAAAGAAAGAAGAAAGAGAAGAAAGAACGAAAGAATGAAGAAGAAACGAAAGAAGCAATAAAGAGAAGAGACAGAAAACGAGAAGAAAGAAAGAGGACGAAGAGAAGAAAGCAAGAAAAAGCAACGAAAGGGAGAGGGAAAGAAAGAAAGAAGAGAAGAGAAGAGAATAAGAAAAAAGAAGAAGAGAAAGAAAGATAGAAAGAAGAAAAGAAAAGAAAAACGAAAAAGAAATAAAGAAAAGAAAGAAGAGGCAAAGAGAAGAACGACCGATAAAGAAGAAAGCAGGTAGGACAGAAGAAAGAACGAGAAGAAAGAACGAAAGAAAGAAAGAAAAAGAAGCAAGGTAAAAGAAGAATAGAAAGAAAGAAAGAAGAAAGGACACGAAAAGAAAGCAGTAAGAAAGAGAGAAAGAAAGAAGAAAGAGAAGAAGGAAAGAAAGGAAGAAGAAGAGAGAAAGACAAGAAAGAAAGAAAGAAAACAAGAAAAGAATGAAGAAAGAGACGAAAGAAAAGAGAAGAAAGAAAGAAAAGAGATAAGAAGCAAGAAAGAAAAGAAGGAAGAAAAGGAAGAAGGAACGAAAGAAAAGAAAGAAAAAAAAGAAAGGAGGAAGAAAGAAGAAAGAACTGCAAGAAAGAAGGAAAGGAAAAGAAAGAAAGAAAAAGAAGAAGAACAAAAAAGAAAAAGAAGAAAAAAGAGAAAAGAGGAAAGAAAGAACGAAAACGAATAGAAAGAAAAGAAAAGAAGAGAAAAGAAGACAAGAACGAAAGAAAGTACGAACGAAAACAAGAAAGAGAAAGATAAGGATAAGAAAAGAAAGAAAGAAGAAAAAGAGAAAAGAAAGACAAGAAAGCAGATAGAAAGAAGAAAGAAAGAATGAAGCAAGAAAGAAGCAGACAAGAAAGAATAAAAGAAGAAAAGAAAGAAAGAAAAGAAAAAAAGAAAAAGAAGAAGAACAGAAAAGAAAGAAAAAAGAAAGAAAGAAGGAGAAAAGAAAACGAAGCAGAAAAGAAGAAAAGAAAAGAACGGAAAGAAAAGAAAGAAGAAAAGAAAGAAGAAAAAGAAGTAAGAAACAAAGAAGAAAAGAAGAAGAGAAGACAAAGAAGAAGAGAAAGAAAGAAGAAAGAAAAAAGCAAGAAATGGGGAAAGAAAGAAGAAGAAAGAAAAGCAAAGAAGCAGGAAGGGAAGAAAAGAAAAGAAAGAAAAAGACGAAAGAAAAGAAAGAAAAGAAAGAAAGAAGAAGAAAAAAGAAGAACAGACAAGAAAAGAAGAGGAAG
Source organism: Typhlomys cinereus (assembly GCA_023101885.1). Lineage (NCBI taxonomy): Eukaryota > Metazoa > Chordata > Mammalia > Rodentia > Platacanthomyidae > Typhlomys > Typhlomys cinereus. The sequence continues at coordinate 7,061,064 of JALPQD010000077.1, forward strand.
AACAGAAAAGAAAGAAAGACAGAACAGAAAGAAGAAAGAAGAAGAAAGAAGCAGGAAGAAGAAAAAGAAGAAAGAAAGCAAGAAAAGAGAAGAAGAAAGAAAGGACAGAAAAGAAAGAAAGAAATGAACACAGAAGCAAGAAAGAAAGAAGAAAGAGAATAGAAAAGAAAAGAAGGAAAGACAAGAAACAGAAACGGAAGAAGCAAAGGAGAAGAAGGAGAAGAACGAAAGAAAGGAAATGAAAGACGAAAAAGGAAAGAAAAAGAAAAGAAAGAAAGAACGAAAGAAAAAAGAAGAAAGAAAGAAAAAGAAAAGAAGAAGAAAGAGGAAAGAACGAAGAAAAGAAAAGGAAAAGAAAAGAAAAGAGAAAAGGAAAGGAAAGGAAAAGAAAGAAGAAAGAATAGAAGAACGGAAGAAGAGAGAAAGAAGAAAGAGAAAGTAAGAGAAAGAAAAAGAAAAAGAAAGAAAGTAGAGAAAGACAAGAGAAAGAGTGAAACGAAAGAAGGAAACAGAAAAAAAGAAGAAAGAAACAAAAGAAAAAGAAGAAAAGAATAAAAGGAAGAAGAAAGAAAGAAAAGAACGAAGACGAAAGAAAAGAAGGAAGGAAAGAAAGAACGAAGATAGAAAGAATAGAAGGAAAGAGAAAATCAAGAAGAGCAAGAAAGAAGACAAGAAAGAAAGACAAGAAGAAAGAACAAGAAAAGGAACGAAGAGACAGAAAGAAGAAGAAAACGAAAGCGAAGAAAGAAAAGAGAAGAAAGGAAACAGAAAGAAAAGAAAGAAGAAAAGAAGAAAAGAAGGAAGAAAGAAAGAGACAGCAAACGAAAGAAAGAACGAAGAAAGGAAAAGAGAAGAAGAAGAAGAACAGAAGAAGAAAAGAAAGTAGAAAGAAGAGAAAGAAGAAAGAAAGAACCCCCACGAAACGAAAGCGAAGAAAGAAGAAAGCGAAGAAAGGAACGAAAGAACGAACGGAAGACAAGAAAGAAAGAAAGAAAGAATAAAAGACAAAGAAAGAAAGAAGAGAAGAAAGAAGAAAGAAAGAAAAGAGAAGAGAAAAGAAGAAAGAAAAGAAGAAAGAAGAAAAAGAAGAAGAAGAAAGCGAAGAAAAGCAAGAGAAAAGAAAGAAAGAGAAGTAGAAGAGAAAATAGAAAAGAGAGAGAAGAAAGAAGAGCAAAAAGAAGACGAAAGAAGAAAGAAGAAAGAAAGAAAGAAAAGAAAAAACAAGAAAGAAAAGAAAGAAAGACACAGAAAGACAGAGAGGAAGAAAGAGAAGAAAGAAGAAGAACGAAAGACGAGAGGAGAAGAGAAGAAAATGAAGAAGAAAAGAAAGAGAAACGAAAAAGAAGAAGGAAAGAAAGAAACAAAAGAGAAAAGAAAATGAAAGAGAAGAAAGAAAGAGAAAGAAAGAAAGAAAATGAAAAGATCGGGAGAAAGAAGAGAAAGAAAGAGAAAGAAAGAAAAGAGAAAAGATAAGAAAGTGAAAGAAGAAAGTAAAGAAAGAAAGAAAAAAGAAAGAAAGGGAAAAAAAAAGAAGAAAGAAAGATAGAAGAGAAAAGAAGAAAGAAAGAAAGAAAGAGAAAGAAAAGAAAGAAGAACGAGAAGGAAGAAAAAGAAAAAGAAGTAAAGAGCAAGAACGAAAAGAAAGAAAGAAGAGAAGAAGAAGAAAGAAGAAAAGAAAAGGAAAGAAGATGAAAGAAACGAATAGAAAGAGCAGAAAGAAAGAAAAAAAGAAACAAAAGAAAGAAGAAAGCAGAAAAAGAGAAAGAAGAAAGGAAGAAAGAAGAAAAGAAAGAAAGAAAAGAAAGAAAGAAAAAAGAAAGAAAGAAAGAAGAGAAGGAAGAGAGAAGAAAGCAAAGAAGAGGAGATGAGCAAGAAGGGGAAACGAAGAAAGAAAGAAAGAACAGAAATCGAAAGAAGAAGAAAAGATAGAAAGAAGACGAAGAAAGAAAGAAGAAGAAAGAAACAGAAAGAAAGATAGAAAGAAAGGGAAGGACACGAAAGAAGCAGAACAGAACAGAAACGAGACAGAAGCGAAAAAGAAGAAGAGAAAGAGAAAAGAACGGAAAGAAAAGAAGAACGAATCGATAAGAAGAAAGAAATAAAAGAAAAAGAAAGAGAAAGAAAGGAAAAGAGAAAGAAGAAAAGAAAAGAAAGAAAAAAGAAAGAAAAATAAGAAAGAAAGACAAGAAGAAGGAAGAGAAGAAGAACGAATCGGAAAGACAAAGAAACAGAAGCGAGAAAAACGACAAAAGAAGAAAGAAAAAGAAGAAAGAAAGAAAGAAAAAGCGAAGAAGAGAAACGACAAGAAGAAAGAAAGAAGCAGAAGAAAGAAAAGAAGAAGAAGACAAGAAGAGAAGAAAAGAAGAAGAAAGAAGACCGAACGGCAAAGAAAAGAAAGAGAAAGCAAGTAAAGACAAAAGAAGAAGAAAGAAAAGAAAGAAAAGAACGAAAGAAAGAAAGAAGAAGAAGAAAAGAAAGAAAGAAAGAACGAACGAAAGAAGAAAGAAAGAATGGAGAAGAAGACAGAAGAAAGCAAGAAAGGAGAACGAAAGAACAGAAGAAGAAAGAGAAAAAGAAAGGAAGAAAGAGGAAAAACGAAAAGAAGAAAGATAACGGAAAGAAAAGAAAAAAAAAAAGGAAAGAAAGAAAGAAAAGGGGGAAGAAAAAGAAAGAAAGAAAGAAAGAAAAAGAATAAGAAGAAGAAAGAGAAAGAAAGAAGAAAAAAGAAAGAGAAAGAAAGAGAAAGAAAAAACGAAAAAGAAAGAGACAGAAGGAAGATAAGAAAGAAAGAAGAAGAGAAAGAAAGAAAGAAATGAAAAGAACGCAAAGAAAGAAAGAAATGAAAGAAAGAGAGAAAAGAAAGAAAGAAGAAGAAGGAAAGAAAGAAAGAAAGAAAGAAAAGAAAGTCGTAAGAAGAAGGAAAAGAAAAAGGAAGAAAGAAAGCAAGAGAAAGAAAGAGGAAGAAGAACGAGAGAGAAGAAAGAAAGAAAAGCAAGAAGAAAGAAAAAAGAAAGAAAAAAGAAAGAAAGAAAAGACGAAAGATAAGAAAAAAAGAAAGAGGCAGAAGAAAGAAAAAGAAATGAGAGAAGAGAAGAACAAGGAAAGAAGAAAAGAAAAGGAAAAGCAAAGGAACAGACAAGAAAGAAAAGAAAGAACGAAAGAAAGAAAGAGGACAGAAAGAAAGAAAGAAAAAGAATAAGAAAGAAAGCGAAAAGAGAAGAAGAAGAACAAGAAAGACAGAGAAGAAAGAAAAGAAGAAAAGAACGAGCAGATGAAGAAAGAAGAAAAGAAAGAAAGAAAGAAGAAGAAAGAAGGAAAGAAAGGAAGACAACGAAGAAGGAAGAAGAAACGAAAGAAAAGAAAAAAGGAAAGAGAAAAGAAGGAAGAAAGAAAGAAAGAAGAAAGAAAGCAAGAAAGAAGAGAAAGAGGAAATAAAGAAGAAAAGAAAGAAAGAGCACGCAAAGAAAGCAAAAAAAAGAAAGAAAGAGAAGAAAAAGACAAGGAAAGACGTAAGAAAAGAGAAGAACTACGAAAGAGAAGAAAGAAAATGAAGAAATGAAAGAAGAAAGAAGAGAAAGAAAGAAGAAGAAGAGAAAGAGAAGAAACGAAGAAAGAAAGAAGAAAGCAAAGAAAAAGAGGGGACAGAAAAGACAGAAGAACGAAAAGGACAAGAAAGAAAAGAGAAAAGAAAGAAGAAAGGAAAGAAAGAAGAAGAAAGAAAAACGAAAAGACAAGACGAGCAAAGAAAGAACAGAAGAAAGAAGAAAGAGAAGGAAAGCAGACAGAACGAAAGAAAAGAAAGAAAAGGAAAGAAAGAAGAAGTTAAGAAACAGAAAGGAGAAAGGAACGAGAAAGACAACGAAGAAAGGAAATACCAGAAAGAAGAAGAAAACGAAAAGAAGGGAAGAGGAAAGAAGAGGGAAGAAGAAAAGAAAGAAAAGAAAGGAAAGAGAAAAGATGAGAAAAGAAAAGAAAAGAAGAAAGAATAGAAGATAAGAAAGAATGAAGAAAGAAAAAGAAAGAAAGAAGAAACAGAAAGAAAAGAAAGAAAAGAAGACAGAACGAAAAGAGAAGAGAACAAAAAGAAAGAAAGAAGACGAGAAAAGAAGACAGAAAACAGAAGAGGAACGAAAGGGAAGAAGGAAGAAAAGAGGAGAAGAAGAAAGCAAGAAAGGAAAAGAAGAGAAAGAAAGAAAAGGGGCAAGAACAAACGAAAGAAAGAAAGAACTGACAAAGAAGAAGAGAATAGAGAAAGAAAGAAGCACGAAGCAAGAAGGACGAAGAGCAGGCAGACAGAAGAAAGGAAGGAAGAATAGACGAAAAGAAAGAGAAAAGAAGAAAAGGAGAAAGAGAAAGAAAGGAAAGAAAGAAGAAGAAGAAAGTGAAGAAAGAAAGAACGAAGACAAGAAAAAGAGAAAGAAGCCGATAAGAAAAGAGAAAGAAGAACAAAAAGAAAGGAAGAAAAGAAAGAAAAGAAAGAAAGAAATAGAAAGAAGAAGAGAAAAGAAAGAAGAAAAAAGAAGAAAAAGAAGGACGCAGAGGAAAAGAAGAAAAGGGAAGTAAGAAGAAAAGAGGAAAAGAAAGTAAGAAGGAAAGGGAAGAAAGAAAAGAAAGAAAAAGAATAAGCAGAAGAAAGAAAGAGAAAAAGGAAAGAGAAAGACAGAAAGAAGAGAAGAAAAGAAAAAGAAAAAAGAAAGAAAGCAAGAAAGACAAGAAAAGAAGAAAGAAAAAAGAAGAAAGAAAGAAAGAAAGAAAAGAAATAAGAGAAAGAAAAAGAAAAAAAGAAAGTAAAGGGAGAAAGAGAACGAAAGCAAGAAAAGAAAAGAAGGGCAAGAAAGAAGAAAGACACAGAAAGAAGAAAAAGCAAGAAAGAAAGAAGAAAGAAAGAAAGAAGAAAGAAAAAATAAGAGAGGATAAGTGAAAGGAAAGAAAAAGAACGAAGAAAGAAAGAAAAAAAGTAAAGAAAGGAAGAAGGAAGAAGAGAACAAGAAAGGAAAGAAAAGGAGAAAGAAAGAAAGAAAGAAAAGAAAGGAAAAGAAGAAAAGAATAGAAGAACGAGAAGAAGAAAGAAGAGAAGAATAAGAAGAAAAAGATCAGAAGAAAGCAAGAAACGAAAAGAAGAAGAAAGCAAAGAAAGAACATAAAGAAAAGAAAAGGAAGAAAGAAAGAAAGGAAAGAAAAAAGAAAAGAAAAAGAAAAGCAAAGAAGAAGAGAGAACGAAGAAAAGAAAGAAAAGAAGAAGACGAACAAGAAGAAGAAAGAGAAAGAAAGAGAAAGACAGAAAAGAAACAGAAAGAAGAGAAAGAAGAGAAAGTAAAAGAAAGACGAAAAGAAGAAGAAAGAGACCGGAAAGACAAAAAAATGAGAAAGAAGCGACGAAGAAGAAAGAAAGAAAACGAAAGAGAAGAAAACGGAAAGAGAAACCGAAAGAAAAAAGGAAGAACGAAAGAAGAAGGAAGAAGAAGAAAAGAAAGGAAGAGAAAGAAAGAAAGACAGAAAGAAGTGAAGAAAAGAAAGAAGAAGAAAGAAAGAAAGAAAGAAAGAAGAAGAGAGAAAGAAAAGAAAGAAAAGAGGAGAGGGGGAAGAAAAGAGAAAGAAAGAGACAGAAACAAAAGAAGAAAGAACGAGAGCAAAGGAAAGAAAGAGAGAAGAAAAAAAAGAAAGAAAGAGAATGAGAAAGAACAGAAGAAAAGAAAGACAGAAAGAAAGAAAGAGAGAAAGAAAGAAAGGGAAGAAAGAAAGAGGAAAAGAGGAAAGAGTAAAGAGACAGAGAAGAAGAAAGAAAGAAAGAGAAGAACAAGAAGAAGAAAGAAAAAGAAAGAAGAAGAAAGGAAAGAAGAAAAGGAAAGAGAAAGAAAAGACAACGAAGAAAAGTAAAGAAAAAGAAAAAGAAAGAAAGAACCGAAAGAAAGAAAGAAGAAGAAGAATGAGAAAGACACAGAATACGAGAAAAGAAGAAGAAAGAAGAAGAGAAAGAAAGAAAGAAAGAAAGAAAGAAGAGAAAGAAGAAAGAAAAGGAAGCGAACACAGAGAAAGAGGAAGAAAGAAAGAAAGAAACGAGACAGAAGCAAAGGAGAGAAAGTAAGTAAGGAAAGAAGCAAAGAAAAAAGAACGAAACGAAAGAAAGAACGAAAGAAAGAAAGAGAAGAGGGCAAGAAAGAAGAAGAACGAAGGAAAGAAAGAAAGAAAACGAAGAACGAAGTGGGAAGAATAAAGAAAAGGAGGACAGAGAAGAGAAAAAAACAGAATGAAAAGAGGGAGAAAGAAGAAAGGAAGAAAGAAAAAGAAAAAGAAAGCAGAGAAAGAACAAGAAAGAAAAAGGAGAAAAAAAGAAGAAAGGAGATGTAGAAAGAGAAGAAAGAAAGAGAAGAAAGAAGAAAAGAAAGAAGAAACGAAGGAAGAAAGACAGAAATAGGGGGGAAAGAAGAAAGAAAGAAGAAAAGAAGACAGAACAGAAAAAGGAGTGGGAGGGAAATGAGGAGGAGGGAGGCAGAGAAGGAAAGACGGAAGAAAAAAGAAGAAAAGAAAACAGAAGATTCAACGAAGAGGAGAAGAAGAGAGAAAGAAGGAAGAAGAAAAAAGGGAAGAAAGAAAAAAAGATAAGACGAAGGAGGAGGAAAAAATAAGAAGGAGAAAGAAAAGAGGAAACCGCAGAAGGAAAAAGAAAGAATGAGCGAAGAAGGCAAAAGAGAAGAAGAGAAGAAAGAAAGAAAGAAAGAATGAAGAAGAAGAGAAAGAAAGAAAAAAAGAAAGGAATAAGAACGAAAAAGAAGAAGGGAAGAAGAGAGAGAAAGGGGAACAGAAGAAAAGAAGGAAGAGAAAGAAAAGAAAGAGAGAAAAAAAGAAGAGAGAGCATAGGAAAAACGAAAGAAAGATGAGGGAAGAGAGAGGAGAAAAGAAGGACGAAATGGAGTCACCCCGAGAGAAGAGAAAGACCCCCCCAAGAGGCCCAAAGAGAGGAGAACGAAAAAGACCCCCCCCCCAAAAGAAGCCCAAGAACCCCCAGAAAAGGAAGGAAACGAGAAGAAAAGAAGAAAAAAGACGAAAGGGGAGAAAGAAAGAAGGAGAAAGAAGAAAGAACGAAATCGAAAGAAAAGAATGAAAAGAAGATGGAAGAAAGAGAAGAGGAAAGAAGACGGAAGAATTTTTTTTTTACCTTTACCGATAAAAAAAAGAAAGAAGAAAAGAAGGACAGAAAGGCAAGAAGGAAAAGAAAAGGATAGAACAGAGAAGATAAGAAAAGAAGCGAAGAAAGACTAAAGAAGAGAAAGGAAAGAATAGACAGAAAGAAAGAAGAAAAAAAGAAGAAAGAAGTAAGACGAAAGGAAAAAGAGGAAGAAAGAAAGAAAGAGAAGAGAAGGAGGGAAGGGAAGGAAGGAGGAAAGACAGGAAGAAACGAAAAGAGGAAAGAAGAAGGAAAAGAAAAGAAAGAAAAGGGAAGAAAGGAAGAAGAAGGAAAGAAAAAAGAAAGAAAAGAAAAAAGAATGAAGAAGAAACAAGAAAGAAGAGAGAAAAAAGGAAAAGAAGAAAAAGGGGAAAAAAAGGAAGAGAAAGAAGAAGAAAAGAAAAAGAAGAGAGAAAGAAAAAGAAAGAAGAAAGAGAAAAGGAGGAAAGAAGCAAGAGAAGAAGAGAAGAAAAGAAAGAGAAGAACGAAGAACGAAATAGAAAAGACGAGGAAGAGAAGAGAGAAAGAAAGAAGAAAAGAAAGAAAGAAACAGAAAGAGGAAAGCCAGAGACAGTGGAAGAGAAGGAAAGGAAAAGAAGAAAGCAGAAAGTCAGAATACGAACGAAGAAGAAAGAAGAAAGATAAGAGAACGAAAAAGGAAGAAAGAAACGAAAGAACAGGAAGAAGGAAAGGAAGGAAGGCACGGGAAGAAAACAGAAAGAGGAAGAAAAAGGAAAAGAAAGGCAGATCGAAGAAGAGAAAGAAAAAAGCAAGAAAGAAGAAAGCAAGAATAGAGAAAGAGAAAAGAAAGGAAAGCAGAAAGAAGAAAGAAAGAAGAAGAAAGAAAGAGAAAAAGAAAAGAAAGAGGAACGAAGAAAGAAAGAAAAGAAAAAAGACGAAGAAGAAAGAAAGAAAAGAAGAAGAGGAGGGAAGAAAGAAAGAAAGAGAAGAAAGAAAAGAAGGAAGGAACAGAAGAAAAAAGAGAAAGCAAGAAAGAAAAGAAAGAGAGAAGAAACAGAAGGAGAAAAAGAAGAATGAAGAACGAGAAAAGGAAAGAAGGGAACGAAAAGAAAAGAGAAAGAAACGCAACGAGAGAAAGCAGAAGAAGAGAAAGAGAAGAAAAGAAGGAAGACAAGAAGAAAGAGAAGACGAAGAGGGAAAAGAACGAAAGGAAAAGAAAGAAAAGAGAAAAAAGAGAACAAGAGACAGAAAGAGAGAAGAGTAGAGAAAGAAGAGAGAAGAAAAAGAAAGATAGAAGAAAAGTAAGAAAAGAAAGAAACGAAGTCGAAGGAAGAAGAATGACAGGAAAAGAAGAGAAGAAAGAGAAAATACGAAGAGGACAAGGAATAGAAGAAAGAAAGAGAGAGAAAAGAGAGAGAGAGAATGACGAGAGAAGAGGAGAAGAAGAGGGGAAAGACAAGGAAAGTAAGGGAAAAGAACGAAGGGATAAGGGTAAGAAGAAGAAGAGAAAGGGAAAGAAGAAGAAAGAGGAAGAAGACAAGAAAGCGGAAGAAAAGAGAAGGAGGAAGGAAGAAGAGAAAGAAAGACGAAGAAAGAAAAGAAAAAGAAGGAAAGAAAAGAAAAGAAGAAAGAAAGAAAGAAGGAAAGGGAAAGGAAGATAGGAAGAAAAGAAGGGAAGAATAGAGGAATGGGAAGCAGGAAGAAGGAAGAAAAGAAAACGAAAGAGAAGAACATAAAAAGAAGACGAGAAAGAGAAAGATAAAGAGAGAAAGAAAGAAAGAAGAAGAAAGAAAGGAAGAAAAAAAGAGAGAGAAGAAGAACGAAGACGAACGAAAGGAAGAACAAAAGAAAAAGAAGAACGAAGAAGAAAAAAAGAAAGAAAAGAAAGAAAGAAAGAAAGAAAAGAAAAGAAAGAAAAGAAAGAAAGAAAGGAAAAGAAGGAAAGAAAGAAAGAAAAGAGAAAGAGGAAAGAGAAAGGAAAGGAAAGAAGAGAGAGAAGAAAAGGAAAAAGAAAGAAGAAAGCAAAGAAAGAGAAGAAGGAGAAGGAGAAGGGAAAGGGAAGAAGAAGAAAGAAAAGAAAGAAAGAAAAGAAAACGAAGAGAAAGAAAGAAAGAAAAAGAGAAGAAGAAAGAAAGAAGAAAGAGAAAGAAAGAAAAGAAAAGAAAAGAAAGAAAGGGAGAAGAGGGGGAGAGAGAGAGGGGAAGAGCAGAAAAGAAAGGAAGAAAGAAGAAGAAAGAGAAGAAAGGGAAAGAAAGGAAAGAAAAGAAGAAGAAGAGAGAAAAAAGAAGAAAGAGAGAGAGAAGGAGAAGAAAGAGAATAAGAAAGGAGAAAGAAGAGCGAAAAGAAAGACGAAGAAAGAAGAAAGAAGAGCAAAGAAAGGAAGAGGAAGAAAGAGAAAGAAGAGAAGAGAGAGAAGAGGGGAAAGAAAGAAAGAACAAGAAAAGAAGAAGCGAAGAAAGAGAATAAAGGAAACGAAAGAAAGGAAAGAAAGAAAAGAAAGAAAGAAAGATAAGAAAAGTAAGAAGCCTGAAAAAGAAACGAAAGAGAAAGAAAGAAAGATAACGAAAGAAAAGATAGAAGAAAGAAAAGAAAAAGAAAAGAAACAAAGAAAGAAAAGAAAAGAAGAATCAAAAAGAACAAGAAAGAACGAAAAGAAATGAAAGAAAAGAAAGAAGAAAGAAAAGAAAGAAAAGAGAAGAAAGAAAAGAAAAGAAAAAGAGCAGAAGGAAGAGGAAAATGAACGGGAAAGGACAGAAAAGACAAAGAAAGAATAGAAATAAGAAAAGAAGAAAGAAAGGAAGAAAAGAAAGAAGATAAAAAAAAAGAAAGATAAGAAGAAAAGACAAAGAAAAGTAAAAGAGAAGAAGAAGAAAGAAAGACAGAGAAAGAAAGAAGACAGAAGAAAAGAAATAAAGAAAGACAGAAAGAAAAGACGAGAGAAATAGAAAGAAGAAGAAAGAAAGACAAAGACGAAAAGAAGAAAAGAAAAGAAAGAAAGGAGAAGAAACAGAAGGAAAGACAAAGAAAAGAAGAAAGAAAAGAAGAAGAAAGAACAAAGAACACAGAAGAAAGAAAGAAAGAAAGAGAAACAAAGGAAGAAAGAAAGAAAAACGGAAATAAGAACGAAAAAGAAAGAAACGAAAGAGAAAAAAGAAAGAAGAACGAACAAAGAAAAGAAAGAAAGAGAGAAAACAGAGAAGAACAGAAAGAAAGGATAAAAGAAAGCAAGAACGATAAAGAAAGGAAAAGATAAAGAACAGAAAAGAAAGAGAAAGAAAAAGAAAGAGAGAAAGGAAAGGAACGAAGAAAAGCAGAAAGAAAGAACAAAGAAAAGAAAACAAGAAGAAAGAACAAAGACTAAGTAAAAGGAAAAGAAAGAAAGAAAGAGAAAAGAGAGAAGAAGAGAACGAAAGCATAAGAATAACGAAAGAAAGAAAAGAGATAGGAAAGAGGAACAGAGAAACAAAAAAGAAGACAGGAAAAAAAGAGAAAAAGAAAAAAAGAGAGGACGAAGAAAGAAGAAGAAAGAAGAAAGAGAGAGAGAAAGCAGAAGAGAAAAGAAAAGAAGAAAGACAAGGAAAGGACAAGAAGGAGAAAGAAAAGAAGAGAAAGAAAGAAAAAAAGACAAGAAAAGAATAAAGAAAAGAAAAAAGAGAAAGGCGAAGGAGAAGACGAAGGGGAAAGAAAGAAACAAAAGCAAAAAGCGAGAAAGAAGGAAAAAAGGAAGAAAGAAAAGACAGAGAGAAAGAAAGAAGAACAGCGAAAAGAACGAAAGAGAAAGAAAGAAACGAAAGACGAGAAGAACGGAACGAAGATGAAAAAGAAGAGAAAGAAGAAAAGAGGAAAGACAAAAGCAGAAAAAAGGATGAATAGAAAAGAAACGAAAGAAAGATCAGAAGCACGCGAGGCATGAGAAACCGAAGAGAGAGAGGCGGGGAAGAAAGGAAGAGACGGAAAAGAAGAAAGAAAGAACAAGGAACGAAAGGAAGACCGAGGAGAAGAAAAGGAAAAAACAAAAAAAAGAAAGAGGAAAAAGGGAAGGAAAGAAAAGGAAGAAAAAAAGAGAAACGGAGGAAGAAAAGAAAAGAAGAAAGAAAGACAAAAAGAAGAAGAGAGGGGAGCGAGAAGGAAGAAAAGAAGAAGAGAGCGAGGAGAAAGAAAAGAAAGACAGAAAGAAAGAAGAAGGAGAAAGAAAGAGAGAGAAAACGATAGAAAGAAAGAGGAGAGAAAGAAAGAAAGAAAGAGATAAAGAAAGATAGAAAAAGAAAAAAAAGAAGAAGAAAAGAAAAGAAAAGAAAGAAAAAAAAGAAAGAGAGAGGAGGCGAGGAGAGAAAGAGAGAAGAAAAAAAAAGAAAGAAAGGAAAAGACGAGAGAGGACAAAGAGAGAGAGAAGAAGAGAGAGAAGAAAGAGACGAGGAGGAGGGGGACGCAGAGGAGCGCCGGGGGGGAGGGGAAGGAAGGAGGAAGGAAAGGAAAGAAAGAAAGAAAGGACAGAGAAGAAAGAGCAGAAGAAGAAGAAAAGAAAGAAAGAACGAAAGAAAGACGAAAGATAAGAAAGAAAAGAAAGAAGAAAGAAGAAAGAAAAGAGAACAGAAAGAAAGGAAAGAGAGGAGAGCAAGAGAGGGGGTAGTGACCAGAAGGGACAGAGAAAGAGGGAAGGGAGGGAGAGAGAGAGGGAGGGGAGGGAAAGAGAGAGGGAGGAAGGGAGGGAGGAGGTAAGGAAAGAAAGAAAGAAGGAAGGAAGGAAAGAAGGAAGGGAAGGAAAGAAGGAGGTAAGGAGGAAAAGAAAGAAGGAGAAAGAAGGAAGGAGAAAGACGAGAACGAAGGAAGGAAGAAGGAAAGAAGGAAAGGAACGAAGTGAGGGAAGGAAAGGAAGGGAAGGAGAGGAAGGAAGGAAGAGAAGGAAAGGAAAGCGGAAAGGAAGAGGAAAGGAAGGGGAGGAGAAGGAAGGTAAGGAAGAACAGAAAAGAAAGACAGTGCGTGGGCATTGTGCTCCAGCACCTGCTCAGAGTGTCGCCTCTACGGTGGCCAGGCCCACGGTTATGCCATCATATTCAGAACCACGGCAGCACAACATCCCAAGGGACACAAGGACCCAGCATGGGAAGGGGGGAGCACTCAGGGGGCCCCGTACCTGCAGAGTCTGGGTTCCATTCCCAGGAAGCTGCACTAATCACAGCTGCAATGAGTTCACTGAAGCCCCTTGACTAGCAGATGCTCTGACTGCCCCTCCCAGCTGCGGCCGGGACTCCGTCTTTACTGATGTCCTGTTCACCCTTTGGCCGTGTGCAGGTGACCCCCGCACTCGGAGCAACTCGGGTCTTTCTCTTTTTAATATTTGTGTATGTACTTAAGAGGGAGATGCAGACGGAGTGGTCTGCGCGCGCACGTCAGAGGCAACTTTCGGAAGCTGGTTCTGTCTTTTCTCCCCGTGGGCCGTGGGTCTCGAACTCAGGTCACCGGGTTCACACGCAGGCACCTTTAACCACTGAGCCATCCTGTTGACCGCTTGGGGTCTTCCTGTCTGCGTTAGCCCACTGAGACACTCCCTCCCGGAGGCTGACTCTTCCGCGATTCGGGATCCTGTCAACATCGAGTCCACATCGACCTCCACGACTCACTCTGCAGCTCACGCTATTCCAACGTTGGCCATGGCTCGTTCTTTTCCTCGGCTCTGTATTTTCTGTCGCCCCCGCGTCATCTGCTGGCCGCGAACGCGTCCTCACGTTCCGACAACCAGCAGCCCGGGCTCCGCTTCCCCTGCTGTGTCCCGGGCTCCTTCTTAGAGGGGCCGAGCCCGGGCATGAGCCGTCCTAGCTGCCAGAAACCTTATTCTCCTTTCTTGGAGCTCGGGGTGTTGCGAGTGTGTTCTAATCCCTGTGGAAACACACATAAGTAAGCATTCATGCATGATTACCCACGTATGATGCCGTGTGCGTGAACACACGCCGTCAGGTCTCATGTACGTGGAACCCCTCCCCCCGCCCTGACTGACTTACCAGCTGCTGTCTTTAGGTTGCATGTTTGGTCCCTCTGGTCCTTGTCCGTTTGCTTCCCTGTCGCCAGCGCACGGAACGCAGGTCCGTACCCCATAGGGACCAACTGTGTCCCCCACAGTGCATTTTTCAGCATACCATTGCCTAATCATTTTACCCTTTTCTTTCTTTTGGAGTTGGGATGTCCCGTCATTTCTTCCTCCCGTGTTAGAAAGATGATGGATTTTTCCCATAAACTGTCTTTGTGACTTTGCCAAAAAGAAGAAATGCACTGCCTCTGTGTGTGTGTGTGTGTGTGTGTGTGTGTGTGTGTGTGTGTGTGTGTGTGTAAGGGCTTGTTTCTTGCGATGGACCATTTTTTTAAAATTTTCAGCTTTTTACCCAAGGAATCAGAAGAGATGTTTTGTTTCCCTTCTCAGTCAAGGTCTGGGGAGTGGGACTGGAGAATCAGGGAGGATGACTGCTGGCTCTTGAGGCGCTGCGGCCCGTGGCTACTGCCCCCCCCTACACAGATGGGGCCTCCCCGGGGCCGGCCTGGTGACAGACGCTTCCTTCTCCCGTGAGCAATGGATCTGCCCGTCAGCAATGTGTGGCGGCCACCGCGAGCGTCCGGCCCTGTGACAGGAAGCACGGATCCCCTGGGAGACACTGGACCTGTCCATCAAAACCATCCGTGACTGGAAAGGAGACGGGAACTTTTCCCAACATGGCAGGGTGTCTGCGTGCCGCAAAGCAATCGTGCCCCAGGAGCCTAGGGCAACAAGTGGAGCTGCTCTTTCTCAGTAGTTTCGGCTACAGTTCTTAGTCCGTTGGCAGGAGAGCTCATACCAGCACCAGGAGTCGGGGAACTGGCCACGCCACATTATCGACAGGTTGTCGAGAGAGGGACAAAGCTCACCTGCCAGACTGCAGGTCTGTTCAATGAGCTGAGGATGCCCACCTGCTGAGCCAGCTCCGCCTCTCGTCCCCCTGCTGGGGAGTGGCCGCCCGCTCTGAGCTGGGTCTTCCTCTGCCCAGAAGTGTCCTGCAGGCCTGCTCAGGGCTTGCAGTAGCTGCGGAGTCTTCACAGATATGCCTGCAGCGCAGCCTCTATTGTCAAGTCGACACCTACACATCTTACTAACGCACATGGATTACAGTATGTTACAGTAAAGGAGTACCCTGAAGACCATGTGACAGGAAAGGCTACAATGTGACCCGGAAGGACTAATCTGACTTAATCGCTATCTTAGTGTATCTGTGACTTCCTGAGTATTCAGGAGACAAAGATGTGGTGAAAGGTATTTAATGCAAAGCCCCACTGCGTTCAGGACTCAGTCTTTGGTTGTAAATCTCAAAGCCTGTACTGGTACCCAAAAAACCTACTCCCGAAGAATGTCGCAGCATCTCAGATCCACTTCTGTACTGAGGCGCCCCGCAACAAGACACGTGGAGCCCCGCGTAATTCTTCCGTCATACACACTGCATGCCACGGGCACCACTTCGGGGCTGTGTAAGGGGAACTCACCAGCGCTTGCAATAGGACTGTTACACACACACACACAGATATAAACCTGTGACCTCAACAGTCATTTGCTTTTTTTAGGTTGTAAAGACATGTGTGATACAAAATTTTTTAATTTATTTTTTGCCTAATACTTTGAAATGAACCATGCTACTTCATGGTCCAGCATATGGTCAGTATTTTGCAAATGTTTCAGAGCAGCTGGAAAAGAGACTGTGATCCGTATGATGGGGTGGTGGGCAGAGGCGTGTGTGTGTAGCTTTCAGTTTCACCGCGAAACTGCTTGGCTGCTTCATTTGCACATTGAAGCCAGAGAGATGTATGTTCTCCCTTAGTAGATTTCTGCTCAATTACATCTCTGTGTCTGCAAGTGTTTGGGGAGGCCGTTTAGATGGCGGTGCTTAGCACGAAGTGCCTGAAGCCAGCACTGTCTGTTGAGCAACACCCACTTTATAGAAAACACTGTCCTCCGTGTATGGGATGTTTGGTGCTTGAAGCCAACGAGTTGCTCAGTCTCACAGTCGCTGCATTTCTCCTGAGCGTTGGCTCTGACATGCGGCATTGGGGTGTCAGGTCATGGCAGAGTGTTACTGTCCGTCACACCAGGGCTCCCTTCCCTGTATCACACACACCCAGAGGTCGGGGGACCCTGGGAAATGGTATCTCTCTCTTCAGCCGTTTGTAAGTTACTCACAGGGCTGTGGCCAGAACCCAGAAAGACTGAGGCTGTAGACCTCCTCGTCGGGCAGCTGAGGGGTAAGTCACACACACACACATGCACACACACACGCACACACACACGCACACACATGCACATGCGCACACACATGCATACGCACATGCACACGCACGTACACACACACGCACACGCACACGCACGTACATGCACACACACACCTTTCCATGGACTCACAATCTGACTGGAAGATGCACATCCAATACCCAGCTCGGGGAGAGGCCACGGTGATGGGCCTGTAGCACAAACATGGGGGTCTGTGTTCAGATCTCCATTTAGAAGCTGAGCGCACCAGGGTTTGCCTGTAATCCCGATGCTGGGCAGGGGGACGGGAAGGTCCTGGGGGGCTTGCTGGCCTGTCAATCTAGCTGCATTAGTGAGTTCTAGGTTTAGTGAGAATCTGACCTTCATGTGCATGTATGTGCACATGCATGCACACCGCACACACACTCACACTCACACACTGGGAGGCTGCATGAGCCAAGCAGAGAGGTTCCCACGGAAGCACACCAGGTTTTATTCATGATGAGGCCAGCACGCGGCCATGTTTTGTACCATAACTGTCATCCGGCCACTTCACTCCACGTGTCGCTCTTGTTAGTGTTCTCTGCGCAGCGTCCGAACCAGTTATCTTTGTCATGTAGCCAGTGTCTAGTGCATTCTGACTTATTGTCTCAAAGACGCACACTCGTCATTCCCTGATGTGGAAAAGTGTGTGTCGAGAAAGACGAATCCGCATACATATCCACATGCGGCCAGCCCTGGCCTCGGGGGCATTTGACATCAACCACCAAGGGACACATTTGCACAGGTGAGTCACGCGTGCCTTCCTATCCCCGACCAGTGCTTGGCACACCCGTGATTCAAAGCGCAAATGGAACAATAAACTCGTTTTCATCCTTCAGTGGGCAGCTGAGTGGCGTGGCAGTCCGCGTGAAGGCGGATGGAGAAGACAGCTGTGGATGTCTTGCTGCAGAGCTAGAAGCCAGAGTGGTCTCTGAGCCTCAGCGGGCGGCGGCGTGAGAGAGGACGGAGAGTGGGCCGGGCCCTGCGCGGACAGCTCCCAGCAGCCCATCCCCGCAGGAGCACCAGCTGTGGCCAGAGACATCATGCGAGGAGCTTCACACGACCTCCTCGGTGAGTCTCTACCCCTGGGGGATGCAGGTGGAAGAGACAGCCCCTCACAGTCCGCTGAGGGCGCCGGGGACCCGGCCTTCCCCACTGATGACAGCGTCTACAAAGCACTTTTTCTAGGCCGGTGAGAGCAACCGCAGGGCCCTAGTGGACTCACCCCGTTTTACAGGAGCCCACCCCGGCCTGCTCAGCGGACCCTCCCTGGACGCAGCCTGGGTCTCCTGGCTTCCATTCCGCCTCCCACCAGGCAGAGCCAGGACCCTGCCCAGCCCCCATGTTTCAGAGGCCTCGTCCCCGTATGCACGGAGCTCCGGGTTCTGCAGGGCCAAGTCGCCAGAGGCCAGTGTGAGGCCAGCACCCGGCAGACATGCTGCTTCCCTGCACCTGCATGTGGTCGGTCCCCAGCAAACACTGCTTCTCTGTACTTTGCACACGGCCACATCCAGTGCCCAGAACATGCTGCATCACCTCGACCCGCGAGCAGTCACATCCCCAGCAGACACGCCGCACCCCTGGTATACTTGAGTCATACTGAGCACTGCAGAGCAAACCCCACCTTTAGGCAGAGGTGCTGGCATGCTCATGGAGGCCAGCGAGACTCTTGCACACTGACTGGACCCCAGTCAGATGCCCCTGCCCAGAGGACTCGACCTTCTCTCGTCCTCTTGGGACCAGGTTTGCAGACCTCTCCCCTGTGAATCTGAGGACCGGCCCATTAGCAGGCATCTGAGAATATCTCATGTCATCTTCATGTCAACCGAAAGGCCTTTCTCTGTCTTTGTGATAACACCTTCTCCAATGGTCTGAAGAACTGGCTGCTTTCACACTGCTGCAACCAGCAGGCTCTATTGAAAAGAGGATGGAAAGCTGCCCCAGAATCCCTTTGTCCTTCCCATGATGGGGTAAAACCTGAAGCACTTCAGTCCTTCCCTGACATCCTGCTTTGCTTAGCATCCAGAGCTGGGGTTTCTTTGAGAAACTCCAATGCGTCTGAAGCCAGGGCCGGCTGTTAACAGCTGAGCTGGGAGCAGACATCTTTCCCTCCGATATCCAGCGCTTGCTCACAGCAACGACCATCGGCTTGGACCAGACTTCGTTACACACAGGGTCTGGGCAAGATCGAGGCAGGGCTAGAAGGACATGTGCCCTGTGGCCCTTCAGCACCAGGCTAAACCACTTTCCTTATGACATTTACCCAATCATTTGTCTCTCAGGAAACAGCAAACCTTCATTTTTTTCTAAATGCAACATGAAACACAAATTTCTGTTTTTTACACCGAGCAGTTGAATTGTTAAAAAAGGACTCCGTATTTTGCATTTTAAAAATATTTTCCTTATGTCCCTTGAAATGGAAGGCAATGTTGAGACTGGATCCCAGGAACCTGCCCACCCAGGAACCTGCCCGCCTGCCTCCGTGTGTAACTTCCCCTTCCAGCATTCACAAAGCTTGATTAAAACAACCAGCTCCTGGATTGATTAGGTGTGAATCCTGAGCGATAGCTAGTCATCGCTTAGCATACCCAAATGTATCAAAGCCCCACTAGGAAGTGTTTTTACACTTATCTCTTCTCATACTTTCTTGCCCCCAGAAGAAGTTTTAGCACCTCTCTAAGGAATTTAATAGCTGTGAATTATAAGCCCCCACAGCTATGTATTCCTGTCTCTGGGTTCGCGCAGGAGGCGGATTGATTGTTTTCCTTCTGCGAATTCAATGTCAAGTGTTTACAGCATCCACCGTTTCCACCTCTAGACTCCAGAGCTTTCAGGGTCCGGAACACCCCGATCGCGGGAGACCTTCCCCTGAGTTCATCTATCTTTCAAGATTTGGCTGTGAATCCAGGCAGGCGGCAGTGGGCAGGAACCACGTCCTCTGTCCCTCACTTCCGGAAGCCAACAATCTCATGCATCTGATTTGTCACATGATGTCACCGTTCCCCTCAGATCTGCAAACAGCGTGTATCAGTGCACACGGCGGCCAGCGGCTTCCTGTGCCTAAAACAGATTTTGAGGTCATCCCCCTAGAAAGAGGACAGCTCATTGGGCTCACGGTGTCTGAACACGCAGTTCGTGGTCTTTGGTCTTGTTGCTTTGGGCAGCACAGCACCTCGGGGCTAGAGCCTGCATCCAGGAGGCAGAGAGTGAGGAAGACAGATGCCCGGTCCCGACATGCCCCAAGTGACCTATAACCTTACCTCCCACCCCTGTGGCACCACCTCCCAGGGACGCCACCAAGCTGAGAACCCGCGTTCAACACATGGGTCTTCAGAGGTGGTCAAGATTAGAACCACACCTCGATACGCAAAGAGAGGAGACCAGATGATGTTTGTCACAACAGAGGTGGGGGGATAGGTGTGCACCTGCTTTGTTCTCCAATCGAAGACATGCTGGAGTTCATAGCCCAGGGTGACGCACGCCCCAGCTGAATGCAGATACAGATGGCCGAGGCTGTCACATCCCCACATCTGCCAGACGCATCTCCAGCTGGGGCCTTGGAGAGGCCCTGGGTAACCTCGACCTCGTAGAAGCAGCACTGGAAACAACTTGCTGACTGCACAGTGGCCGGCAGCCCTGCATCTCCCCTTAGCGATGCTTCGATTGCAATCTGCAGCGTGGGCAAACGGCAGGGGACGAAAGAGGTATTTTAACCCTAGATTCGAAGCCCAGCCCGGGCGCTGCGCTGCGTCCTGGTAGGTTCGCACCTGGTAGACAGCAGATGCTCCAAGGCAAGTTAGCAAGCACACAGCTGGTCTTGGGCACTTGGCAAGACTACGGCAAAGAGCTCAGGCCCCAGCAGGTCCAGCACGTCCTCATGTCTCTGGGGACCACTGGCTTCTGTGTCTCATTGCCCAAACATCTAGGGCTTTCTGGTGGAAGTGAGGGGGGCAGTGAGGGGAAAAGGGGGCTACTCCATCAAGTTAATAAACACGGCAGCCAGGAAGGGCCACATCCATCAAGCAGGCTGCAGCGGAAGACGCTGAGCAATCGATAGCAATGTGCTGGCGCACAGCGAGGAGAGACGTCTGCATGCAGGAAGCCGTCGTGTGCTAGATTCCCCAGCATGGGTGACCTGTCCGTGGAGCGATCATCCCAGGATGGGGCTCACTAAGTGCTCACCCCAGACACACCTGCCCTGGAGGCTGTGTGAGGCCCAGGTCCCCTGACTTCCAGGCTCCTGACTTCCTGTATCCCCTGACTTCCAGGTCCCCTGACTTCCAGGCTCCTGACCTCCTGTGTCCCCTGACTTCCAGTCCCCTGACTTCCTGTGTCCCCTGACTTCCTGGGTCCCCTGACTTCCTGGGTCCCCTGACTTCCTGGATCCCTGACTTCCTGAATCCCCTGACTTCCAGGTCCCCCGACTTCCTGGGTCCCCTGACTTCTTGGGTTCCCTGACTTCCAGGTCCCTCTCCTTGTTCTGCTAATTCTCCCAAGGAGAAATCTCAGGCAGAGACTGGAAATCCCAACAAAGCGGGGTGACTGGGGTAGGACTGGCCGCTGGCAGCCCTCTGGGTACCACAGCTGCTGCCCAGGGCTCTGTGTTTCCACATTGCTGGAGATGGGCCTACACATCACGGCTCACCACTGCCACGTACAGATATGTTCCCTGGTGACAGAGCTTCAGAGATCCAGTGGGCAAATAGTCCAGGCCGACAAGCTGACAGGCAGAGAGATAAAAGTGTCACTCGATAAAGATGGCAGAGGAGGCCGGTGGGTTTCAACTGGCTTCCAGCTTCCCGAGAGCTGGGATAGAAAGGGAGAGCTTCCCAAGCCTGGGGCCTGTCTGGGGCCCCGGTCCCCCATCGTGATCCCAGGACACGCATCTGTCTGTGTCAGGGGTATAAGGTTTCAAACACGAGTGAATACCGAGTCCACTAAAGCTAAACTTGCTCTTTTGGTTTTGTTTGTTTTGGTTTCTCAGTGCTGGTTAAACACCAGCGTGCTCAGGGGTCTCCGAGGGGCCTCTAAGTGCTGGCATCCCATGCTCTGATTCACAAACTCGTTAGGCCAGTGGCCGCTTTGCCCAGCCAGCTTGTGGGATACCTTGGAAGCTGTCCAAGTAGGTCCCGGGTCTCTGTGAAGCAGTGTGGCGTACAGGCCGACTCCTGGTCAGCCAGACCTGGAGGCAAATCATTCTCCACGCTGAGGAACACGCGACCTCCCACTCCAAGCCTCTTCCCCCAGCTGTCACACGCGGGCCCTGCACCCAGCTGTCTATCAGAGTGGTTACCAGGGAGCGCCGGGGCTGAGAAGCCCAGAGACAGCCAGGAGCCCAGAGAGCGCCCAAGAATCTTTAATGCACAGGGTGTGTGTGTGTGTGTGTGTGTGTGTGTGTGTGTGTGTGTGTAAGGAGTTGTCTCTTACTATCGACTATTTTGTTTTAATTCTCAGCTTTCTGCCCAAGGAATTAGAAGAGACGTTTTGTTTCCTTGGCTTAGTTCTGCCACCCTTGTGTTACAGCAGGCAGAGTTGGGGACAAAGGATATTTTCACACCGTCAGGCAGGTGAAATGTTCACTAGCTCATCAATCTATCATGTTTTGAAGTAAGCATTCTGCATCCCAGAGTGTTCACCTTTGCCCTCAGTGCACTCCAGGTGGGTTTGCCAACAAACCCCATCACAAGGGTCCTGGCTGGTCCCTCGGGAGCAGGAATCCAGAGTCGGGGCCCTAAGCTAAGCTAAGGAGCCCGGTGAGGCACCCAGTGGCTGCTGCTGTCCGGGGGCTTCTGCTGGGACAGCACTTGGTTCCTCTCTTCACCCTTCCATGACCTCTGTGAGTCTCTCCTTTCTTTCTCTCATTGAACCCCAGCTACGGGTTCAGGTCCAAATTGGATAACCCGGAATGGCCTCCTCTTGCCTCCTCAGCAGTGTCTGTGTGGACTTTTTCCAGGGAAGACGGCATTCATGGGTTCGCATGTGGGCGGCTTGGGGCCATCACTGATCAATGCACGTGGCTCTAAGTCCTGCTCGGTCCAGCCTCATCTCAGAAACTCTGTAGACAGAGAGTCTGGATGCTGCATTTTTGCAAATCAGTGCGACCTCGTAATTTTGAGCTTTGTAGAGCTCATCCATGCAGCCCACAAAGCGTGTCTCACAGCTTGGGGTCTGTCTCCATGATTTGGCCCACCGCCCCTGACGAGCAGGTCCTGATGCACCGCCCCTGACGGGCAGGTCCTGATGCACCGCCTCTGACGGGCAGGTCCTCCTGATGCACCGCCCCTGACGGGCAGGTCCTCCTGATGCACCGCCCCTGACGGGCAGGTCCTCCTGATGCACCGCCCCTGACGGGCAGGTCCTCCTGATGCACCGCCCCTGACGGGCAGGTCCTCCTGATGCACCGCCCCTGACGGGCAGGTCCTCCTGATGCACCGCCCCTGACGGGCAGGTCCTCCTGATGCACCGCCCCTGACGGGCAGGTCCTGATGCACCGCCCCTGACGGGCAGGTCCTCCTGATGCACCGCCCCTGACGGGCAGGTCCTCCTGATGCACCGCCCCTGACGGGCAGGTCCTCCTGATGCACCGCCCCTGATGGGCAGGTCCTCCTGATGCACCGCCCCTGATGGGCAGGTCCTGATGCACCGCCCCTGACGGGCAGGTCCTCCTGATGCACCGCCCCTGACGGGCAGGTCCTCCTGATGCACCGCCCCTGACGGGCAGGTCCTCCTGATGCACCGCCCCTGACGGGCAGGTCCTCCTGATGCACCGCCCCTGACGGGCAGGTCCTGAGGCACCGCCCCTGACGGGCAGGTCCTCCTGATGCACCGCCCCTGATGGGCAGGTCCTCCTGATGCACCGCCCCTGATGGGCAGGTCCCAGTAGCAGACAGAAGAGCAGGTCACTAACTGAATTTGCTTTTGTCTGTAAGAAGCTCAGAGCTAAGTGTCTACTCTGATGTGATCTTGATCAAGGGCCGCAGGCCTCAACCATTTCTTGTTTTCCCATGGTCAGGCCTCCTATTCTTTATGTTGTTTGAGTGATTTCAAATTCCAGGGAATGAATTAAGGATTGACTGACTGTATCAATGGATATGTGGGTAGGCGGATAAATAGATGATGGATACAAGGATGTGCGGGTAGATGGATGGATGAGTATGTGGAGAGACGGATGGTGGGTGGGTGGATGGATGGAGGAAGGGTAGTGGGGTGGATGTAAGGATGGGTGGATGGGGATATTATGGCAAGTAGATGGATGGTTGGATAGATGGGTAAATAGTTGGATGTAGGAATGTTGGTGGGTGGGTAGATGAATGGAGAGATGGATGGTGCACTGGTTTCTCTCATCTGTCACTGTGAGACAAGACTCCAACTCAAGGAACTTAGAGAGAAAGGAGATTTATTCAGTTTATGTTCCAGAGGGGAGATGCAGTCCATGATGGTGGAAAAGGCACGGCTGACTGGCGGAAGCTAGAGACAGACTAAATCAAGTCCTTCAAGGAGGCCAAGAGCTGCTGCTGTGAGCTCAAGAACAGACTCACTCACTCAGCAGGGTGGGGCTAACTAATCTCAAGGCCTGTGACTGCTTTCTTCCAGCAAGGCTCCACCTCCTAAAGGTGCCACGAGCTTCCCAAACACGTGAGCCTGTGAGGGGCACATTTTAATCAATGACAGAGGGTGATGGATAAATGTCAAGATGCATGATGGGTACATGATGGCATGCAGGTGCATAGATAGATGGATGAATGAATAGCTGAGTAGATGAGTATGATGGTTAGGTAGAAGAATGGATAATGGATACGTGATAGTGGATGGATGGATGCATGGATGGATGGATGGATGGACAGTAGATGAGTGGGTAGAAGAATGGATGAATTGATGAGTGGGTGGAAAGATGTAAAGATAGATGATGAGTACATGATGGTAGATGCATGAATGGTGGGTGAATGAATGTATGATGAATGGGTAGCTGATTGATGAGATGTATGGATAGATGATGATGGTGGGTGGATGGTGAAATTAAAGAATGAACGCATGACATGAATGCATGGATAATGTGTGAATGGACATATGGATGGGTGTCTGGATGGCTAAGTGGCTGGATAATGTGGTGAAACCAGTTCTCAAATCCCAGCCAGAGTAATTCCATCATGCAAGTACCATTCGTCT
>JALPQD010000077.1:7087157-7171297 GCA_023101885.1 Typhlomys cinereus
AAGAATGATGAGTTCCAAAGATACAGAAAATTTATGGGTTTATGAATGCTAAAAACAAATTATAATTATTGTTTACTGAAACAGAATTAAAAAAAAAAGTTAGTGTGTGTGTGTGTATGTGTGTGTGTCTCAGGGGCACTGTGTGTCCTTGTGGGGACCAAGAGTGACTTCAGAAATCATCCTGGATTGCTTCTACCTCCTTCTTGCTTTGCTCTGGGATTTCCCTCCAGGGCTGAAGTGCCGGCCGCCATCATTTCCGCCTGGTGCAAAACAGAACTTTTAAATGTATGGTAGTTTAGTGCTTTTAGATGATTAAGTAATTTTATTTTCATTTTAATCTGCCCAAATTAAGTATGGAAGTCCATTATTTTGCTAAAATTCTTAGAGTAGCTGATCCGCCAATGTGGTCACATCAGCCTTTGCTTTCTCCAGTTGACGTGCCCAGGTCTCCTCTTCGGTATCTGAATTTCTGCCTATTTTTAACTTTTCCTATTTAAATATCATGTTTGTAAATTTTATAGAAATTATAATAATATATTTATCCAGGTGAAGATGTTTTTTGCCTACCACATTTATTTTGTGTTATTTCTACCAGAATATTTATTATGAAATAAATGAAATGATAGTCCATGTCTCTTTTATTCTAAACGAAAAATATGAGAAGTTCTTTGCAGATATTCCAGTTATGCTGTGGTTCAGGATTTATTTACATTCTTGGTCATTGAAGGGTTTGTTTGGTGTGTGTATGTTATGTGTTTATATTATGTGTATGTGCATGTTTGTGTGTGCATGTGTGTGTGTTTATGCTTATGCATGAATTGTGCATGTGTGTATTTGTGCATGCTTGCTTGTGTCTATATGTGTGTGCATGTGTGTGAGTGTGCTTTCATGTGTATATACATGTATACATGTATATATATTGTGTGAATATATGTGTACACACATGTGCATGTGTATGTATGTCTGAGTGCATATGTGTACATGAGCATGTGTGATGAGCATGTGTGTATATGCATACATGTGTGTCTGCATGGAATGTGTACATGTGCTTGAGTATGTATGCATGTGTGCATGTGTAAACACATGTGTATACATGCATGTGTGTATGAGAGTGTCACGTGTATGCAAGTGTGTGCATAGGCACACACGTGTGTACACATGAATGAGTGTCTATGAGTGTGCACATTTATGCATGTGTGTGTGTGTGTGTGTGTGTGTGGTTTGTCTGTATCTGGTTTTGGTGGGAGGTGTGCTTTTTAGCAGCGTGGAGACTGGGAGTCCATCCCTCTCTGGACCCAGCAGGCGCACCGACTGCTGCAGTTTCTCTGCTTTGAGACAATACTTTGACACCATCAGCTTAAGGAAGAAAGAATGATTTGGCTTGTGGTTCCAGAGGGCATATGGTCCAATTCTGTCAGAAATCGACAGCAGGAGACACGGCTGTTGGCAGAAGCAGGAGGTCAACTTATGTCCCATAGCCATCGGGAGACAGAGAGCAAGAGGGGACAAAGCCGTCCCCATGACATGCACCCTCCCCGTGACGCGCGCCCCTGGTGACTCACGCCCCCCCATGATGTGCGCCCCCCTCTGATGCGCCCCCCTCCCTGAGGCGCGCCCTCCCCTGTGATGTGCACCCCCGTGACGTGTGCCCTCCCCTGTGATGTGTCTTCCTCCAGCAAGGCGCTGTCTCAAAGGTGCCGCACTTTCAGACATCAACACCAGCCAAGGATTTCCACAATGAGCCTGGGGTGGGAGGGAATCACACTCAAATCGTGGTGCCCAACACCCTGCTTTGAGGACAGGAGTGGGTGAGCCACAGGGGGCATGGAAATGTCTCAACTCTGACTCTAGCGCCACGTCATCCGCAGGCAGATAGGCAGCTAGATGCCAATAAGACGCTGTCACAGAGATGGACAGAGGATCAGACTGCCCAGGGCCACTATTCACTGACCCCTCCTCTAGTGAGTCCTTGGGCCAATCACGGCACGTCTTTCACGGGGCTCTGGGGACCTGAAACTCCAAGAGAAAAGAACAGATGAGCCGTGCGTGGTTTCCAGGGAGCGTGAGAGGTGGGCAAGGCCTGCAGGCCTGCTGCGGTGGCTCTGGCGTCTTTTGCCCGCGCAGCTGGGCCCCGTGCCGTCCTGATGGTGAGGGCACGGCAGATAGGGACAGAGTGCCGGGCGCTCAGTTGAGAGGATAATGCAGCCGGAGAAAAGGATGAGGATTCATCTCTCCCCAGCCTGCGGTCCTGTCGGGGATGGAAAGACTCGCCGTGTGCAGCGGTTGATTCATGGCCTGGCTATTCTTTGGTGGAGTTCTCTAAATATTTTGTAGCCAGTTTTGACTTGGAAATGCAGCATTTGAAATATCACTGCTTGACCAAGAGGCCCCAGGTGACGTTAAAATAATGATTATCACATATTTTGCATCTCGTTGAAGAGCATATTGGAATAATATCACTCACATCAGGGCCGCGTGTGAAAGTGATTTAGGGGCCAGCCCTGGATTGGGAATGGATTGTGGCGCAGCCCCGGCTGCTTCCATAAAGGGGAAGCTCGGGGACGCGCGTCACCGCACCGTGCTCTGCGCGCCCGGAGGGAGCCTTATTTCTGCGTACACACTTTCAGACGCTCTTCGGCGGGCTGGATTTATGAACCCAGGAGAGGGCGCCCCGCGTGGGGAGACATGTGACCCTCACGCGGCGCTGTGCAGCAGGCGGGATCTTCTGACCCCATCAGCGGGCGAGGAGCTCGCGGCTCTGACTGAGGCCCTGCTGCTGCTGCCCTTTGGACCCTCTCTCTGGGGCCTCCATCTGCCCAGCACGGCTCCATGGACCCCTCGATGTCACGAGGCAGGCCCACCTGCAGGGGTGAGGGGCTGGCTGCGGACGGGGTCCCCCCACCCCGCATGTAGTCAGCAAGGGAGGAGACAAGCAATCCCAGCGGCTCCGAGCGTGTTCTGCAAACAGCACATCAGCGTGTGCAGGAAGCACAGACGGAAGAGAGCCGTCGCCTGGATATTGGAGGCCACCGAAGGATACACATCGAAGGCACGGTCCCCAGGACAGCGGCTGAGGAGGTGGTCCCAGGAGCTGAGGAAGTGGTCCCAGGACAGCAGCTGAGGAGGTGGTCCGAGGACAGCGGAGGAGAAGGTTGTCCCAGGACAGCTGAGGAGGTGGTCCCAGGACAGCAGCGGAGGAGGTGGTCCCAGGACAGCTGAGGAGGTGGTCCCAGGACAGCTGAGGAGGTGGTCCCAGGACAGCAGCGGAGGAGGTGGTCCCAGGACAGCTGAGGAGGTGGTCCCAGGACAGCAGCGGAGGAGGTGGTCCCAGGACAGCAGCTGAGGAGGTGGTCCCAGGACAGCGGAGGAGGAGGAAGTGGTCCCAGGACAGCTGAGGAGGAGGTGGTCCCAGGACAGCGGAGGAGGTGGTCCCAGGACAGCGGAGGAGGTGGTCCCAGGACAGCTGAGGAGGTGGTCCCAGGACAGCGGAGGAGGAGGTGGTCCCAGGACAGCGGAGGAGGAGGTGGTCCCAGGACAGCTGAGGAGGAGGTGGTCTCAGGACAGCTGAGGAGGTGGTCCGAGGACAGCTGAGGAGGAGGTGGTCTCAGGACAGCTGAGGAGGAGGTGGTCCCAGGACAGCTGAGGAGGAGGTGGTCCCAGGACAGCGGAGGAGGTGGTCCCAGGACAGCGGAGGAGGTGGTCCCAGGACAGCGGAGGAGGAGGTGGTCCCAGGACAGCTGAGGAGGAGGTGGTCCCAGGACAGCTGAGGAGGAGGTGGTCCCAGGACAGCGGAGGAGGAGGAGGTGGTCCCAGGACAGCGGAGGAGGAGGAGGTGGTCCCAGGACAGCGGAGGAGGTGGTCCCAGGACAGCGGAGGAGGAGGAGGTGGTCCCAGGACAGCGGAGGAGGAGGAGGTGGTCCCAGGACAGCTGAGGAGGTGGTAGATTCTTACAGGTGTTTCCAGCAGTGTATGTGTGTGTGCGCATTTGTGTGTGAGCATGCGTGTACCTGCATATGGGTGTGCATATGCATATGTGTATATATTCATGTGTGTGTATGTGTGCATGTGCCTGTGCACATACATGTGCACACATATGTCTATGTGTGCAAGTACGCTTGCATATGTGTGTGCACATGTGTGAATGTGCCTGTGTGTTCACGTGCATGTGTGTACATGTGCATATGTGCACATGTGTATGCCTTGTGTTATGTGCATGTGTGTGCACGTGTACATGTGTATGACTGTGTGTTCGTGTGCATGTGTGTATGCATGTGTGCGCGTATACATGTGTCTGGACATGTGCACACGCATGTGGATGTGTCTGTGCATCCATGCAAGTGTGGCCTAGAGGATGGCTAAGCTTTCCTTCCTCGGGTACTCTCTGCCTTAGTTTTTGAGACTGTCTCGTTGGCCTAGAACTGGCCAGGTAGACTGGACTGGCCAGGAAGCCACCTGTCCCTCCTGGTGCTTGGATTAAAGCCACGTCAGCACAGCCAGCTTTTCTTACACAGGTTCTGGGAGGTTCCACACTAGTCCTCATGCTTACAAGAAAAGCACCCAGTCAACTGAGCTGACCCCCGCCCCCCGACTCCAACCTTCTAATACTGCAACAGAGCCCCGTCTGTAGAGTTCATGCTTAGGAACTGAACGACCTAGTTTCCAAACTGCAGCAAGACCAAAAGAACCCCCGGTGTTAAGCAAGTGTACAGCCTTGTGCAGGGCTGTGTCCAGCTCTCCCTGACCAGGGCAATTGTTTTCTTTTCTTCCACTCATACAAAGTTGATAAGTACCCCATTCCCCTCCCTCCCTGGATCCCCTTACTCCCTTTTCCCTTTCCTCCCCCCCTTTCTCCCAGTGCCCCTACCCCCCAATTCTGGGAGCATCCTTTAGTGTGCATGTCAAGCTTCCCTCTGGGTCCTCCTCTCTGACGAGGTGTAAGGACTCAGTGGCATTGCCTAGAGCTCTTTATTTTTGTGTGTGCTCCCCTTTAATATAGGAACACTATTGTGGCTGTTAATCCCTTGCCTCTAAGGATCATAGTGCCTGTGATCCATGCTATTCCGGGGGTTCAATGATATATTGTTCATTGTGCAGGTCATGCAAAGTCCTACTATGATTACTTCGGCCCTACCTGTATGGAGTATCTGGCATATCATTGCTCCTTCCCATCTTTAGGCTCTTACAATCTTACTACCTCCTCTTCCGCAAATTTCCCTGAGCTTTAGGATGGGGAGAGATTAGGCTGGCTTGGTTCCAGGTGGTTGATGTAGAGTCTCTGATTTTCTGAATTATGGTTTGTTGATTGTTTTTTTTTTCAGTTTTGCTGCTCCTGCACCGCCCTTGGCTCCATCTTGATGGATATTGGATATCACCCCCTGGCCAGAGATAAAATGCTGTTAAAATAAAGTCTTATTATAAGAGTAGATTCAAAGGTAGATGGAGTAAGAGTAGGCGATTGTATGCAGGGCTGTAGGCGGGACATGCCTGCTAGGAGGTAGAGCCTTGGGGGAGGTCCCTAGGTACTAAGTGCGTCCTTGAATGGGGAGTGGGTCTATCCTTCCTCTCTCCTGGCTGGAGATGTGACCTTTAACCCTTACTTATGCCTCTGATACCAGACAGTCTTGCCCAGAAACCCAAACCTTAGACTTGAACTCCAGGCCCACGAGTCAAAATAAATCTCTCTACTGTGAGCAGCCGTGCAGATGCTCCGCCCTCAGATCATAAGCTGGTCTCCCGTCTCTAAAGTCGAAAAGGTCAAGATTGGGTGACCGCCACTGGAGAGGTCCTTCAGTCTGCAGAGTCGCGAGAGCACCAGGGGTCACATGGCGGAGCCCAGAGCGTCCCTGGCCCAACCTCCTCTTCTTAGGAAGCCCTAGCCCCACTTTGCAGCCTCATTAACACCCCTCAGGGAGCCCACCTTCGAGCATGGGGCCATGTCAGGTTCCCACCGTCTGCATTCCTTTCAGGGGAGCAACATCAGCAAGAGTTTGGAGGAAGACGTGGAGCCATAGCGCGGTATGCAGACACGGTGAAGACGCATACAGACGTGGAGCCGTAGCGTGGACATGCAGATATGGTGAAGACGCCTGCAGAGTTGGAGCCATCGTGTGGACATGCAGACATGGAGCCGTAGCGCAGGCATGCAGATACGGTGAAGACGCCTGCAGACATAGGCATGAGCATGTCTGTATAGTGAAGATGCATGCTGGGAGGGCGTATGAGAGATGGGGCCAAGAACCCACTTCAAGAACGCACCCCAATACCTAGAGACCATGCCGTGAGGCTCAGCTCCTAGCAAGCATGTCCATCCAGGTATGGAGCTGTAGACGGGACAGCCGAGGCCATGCTGGAAAGTTACATCTGGGCCAAACCCACAGGAGGAAGCTACTGCTGTCAGCTGGAGCCCTGGCAGCCACATTACCAGCAAAGGTCCCAGGGCGGGGTAGGTGACTTCAGTGGGTGCAGCAGGGGTCGGGATGAGAACAGAGAGGTAGCAGGCACGTAGCATTGCTGGGAGCCAGCAGCCTCACAGGTCAGCGGGGAGGAGGGAAGGTGGGGGCTCACAGCCCCACAACCTGCCTCTCTGGGCCGCGTCAGAAAGATCACCAAAGGAAGCTGCGTTCCCACTTTCACTTTGCCTGTCGGCTTGCTCTAGCTGGGGCTGAGCTCTTTACCGTATCCTGCGCCTTGTATTTGCCCAAGCCCAGGTCTGACCCTCTCATGCCCAGCCCTTGCCGTGTCAGGGAACAGACCAGCCAGAGCCACAGATGAACTTGTTGAGTGGTTGTCCACTGAAGAGGCAGGCCGACAGACAGACAGACAGGCAGGCACGCACGCACGCACGCGCGTGCACACACACACACACACACACACACACACACACACATAGGTGAGTTCATTGTGCAGCCATCCCTTGTTCAGGTCGACAGATAAATGCACACATGCACACACACTCACACGCAGAATGCACGTCACACTTCGGGCACAGCCTCTGACTCGCTTTCTGGCATTGTGGCATGCCCGCCAGCCCCAGGGAGGGCTGGGCTCTGCAGAAAGAGACCCTGAGACCTCTGGGGGTTAGAGCTGAGTGGGTCCTTGCTAACGCCTGAAGACCATAGGAGTGTGAGTGGGTCCTGTGTGGCTGTGTCCCAGACACAGACCTGAATCTGGAGCCAGCGTGTTCCAGGGAGAAAAGCCAAGGTCCAATGTGGGCAGTGCAGGGACCCACTGAGGAGGTGTGCCCAGTAGGTCCGCAACAATGAGGCTGGTGCAGGGGAACAAACCAGAAGGATGGCGTCCCACGTAATCTTTTGCCATCCGTGACTCTGACCACTTGGGATTCTGGAAAGAGAATCTAGGGGTGGGGACAGTACGGCCCAGTTACCACTGAGCCTCCTGGACACACACACACACACACACACACACACACACACACACACACGCACACACCCCACAGTCTTACAATGCTGGGAGTACAGGTCTGAGCCTGAGGTGTGGGCAGGGCTGACCGTCCCAGGCTGAGGTCTGCAGGTGGAGCTGACCCCTCCCAGGATGCCTCAGGGCGTCCCCTGCGCTCTCACAGGTCCCACGCCGTGTGGGCAAAATGTAGATTCTGGGGCACCAGCACCCCCGGCACTGAGCTCCTGCGGCACGCCGTTGGCTGCGGGCACGCGGGCACTGGGCTTGTGCTGGAGGCTCCTGCAGAGCCCCGGATGTCAGCGCTGGGGGGCATTCGAGGCCGTGTGAGCTCCAAGCAGAACGCGCGCGCCCCAGGCAGCCTTGCAGCAGCAGACACCTCTCCCCGAGACCTTTGACTTCTCTTTGGTTGTTTTCTTTCCAGACGAAAAGCAGGCAGGTCCTCCGCTGCGGCAGAACAGCCCCTGGCCTTGGGCTTCGTGACAGGCTCCTCTTACGCTGTGTCCAGAGGACGCTTTGTCTCTGACTTCCCCAGAACGTCAGGATGCACTGAGACAACAGAGTGTGCGAGCCTGAGAGGGGCATGTTAGGTCTCTGCCTTGTGTGTGGTGTGGTGTGTGTGTGTCTACGGGTGGTGTGGCCAGATACATGTGTGCATGTCTGCATGTGGCATGTGTATGTACATGTGTGCAAGTCTGCATGTGCTGTGTGATGTGCGCATGTGCGTATATATTATGTTACCGTGTGTATGTCTCTGTGTGTGCTGCTCTGCACACAGGTGCAAGTATGTATGTGGTATGAGACCATGTGCATGTATGGATCTCTATGGTGGATGTGTGGCATATGTGCACATACGTGTAGTCCTGTGTGGTATGAGACCATGTGCATGTATGTATGTATTGTGCAATGGCGTGTATGTCTGTGTGTGGTACATGTGCACATGAATGTGGGTACATATGTGGTATGTGATCACATGCATGTATCTGTAGTATATGTGAATGTATGTATAGTCCTGTGCAGTATGAGACCATGTGCATATGTCTTTCTATATATGATGCACATGCATGCGTGTATATACCATGTTGATGTGTGAGCATGCTGATATGTATCTGTGCATAATATGTTGCTGTGCATGAATGTGTGTGAATACACGTGTCCCTGGCAGGGCCATCTGTCCAGAGATTTACACGGGACCACGCCTTTTCTTTCTATAAATTCAGCTCACTGCCACACGTGACAGGTCTGGGCCTGCCTTCCTGTTTGCCCTCATCCGGTTCAGCCGCCTCTCAGGAGCATGCTGACTACTTGGGACCTCTCACCTCAAAATCAGAGGCATGGAAATTGGGGGGAGCCCTGCTTGACATCTTCTCCATGTTAATCACAACACTAGTGTCCCAGGCATCGGCCAGTCCAGCTCACACTCATCCCATAAAGGTGCCAGATCCTACCCAGGGCTCCCCCACCCACAGAGCCCTCCGCTTCCCAGCAGGACTGGAAGGAAACTGTGAGGAGATGAGGTTCCCCAAGTCCCTGTTGTCTGTCACTAGACTTCAGAGAAGGGCTGAACCAGGGAGAGGCAGACGGGAGAAAGAGGCCGGAGCCGCCGCGTGCAGTAATGAGTTGAATTTATAGAAAGAAACAACATGATCCCGCGTAATGGCTGTTGACAGAGATTCAGGCTGTTGGTTCTAGGATATTAAATTGACAAACAGCGTGGGTTTGCCAGGTCCCGTCCCTGATGTGCGGATGCCTGAAAGGTGGTGTTTCCCTGCACCAGTCAAGGGCAGGGAGAGTTCTAGACCACGGGGGGGGGGAGGGCTGGAGCCCAGCAGACGCTGAGCACAGTGATGTATTTCCAAGGTCTCCCCGAGAGCCTGCCCTTCAAATGAGCTAATTCGTGCAGGAAGTGGGGTGGAAAAACGAGCCCCGTTGCTCCCAGAAAGAACAGGCTGCATTTTTAAAAATTTAATTAAGGCCTTGGATCAGGTTTTCATAATTAAATTGGTGCTGTGAGCCAGCAGGGTGAGCCATGAACTGAGTCTCCCATGACAGCTCCCCAGAGAGCCCAGTGCTTGCGATTCTGAGGTCACGCCCCGTGCAGAAGGGCTCTGGATGTATGCATTGTCTGCCTGGTCTTTCGGCCTCTTGAGATCACCTAGTCTCATATGGGGCCCACGCTCATGACCCCACCACGTCTACACAGCCATCTGTCTGCTTAGCCAGTGTCCCCACGGTGACTCAGCGGTGTGGGGCGTCTTTCAGGACAGTGGCACCCAGAGCACCAAAGAAACACCAGGAATGTTCTCGAGTCCCCGCTGAGCAGGAGACGCTGAGCAGGAGGGCGGATCTGGATTTGGGGCAGCTTGAAAGCATGGGAGGCGGGCGTGGGGGGAACGTGTCTGCCGTGGTCCTTGCGCACAGCAGCATGCGATGGACCGCAGTTTCTAGAGCTGGAAGAGCAACCCCCCCCTGGCCTCGTGCAGCACCTGCTGATCACAGCCAGCGTTTCAGCACGCGCGCGCAGGGCCTGGCCTGCTCAGGGAGGAAGGGCGTGGAACCCGGTGTCATAGTTAAGAACAGGCGTCAACTTGACTCTTGAGGGTTTGAGCTCTGGGCACAGCTGTGGAGAGTTGATGGTTGAGTTAAGCCCAGAGCAAACCTGCAGGAGATTGTCTAGCTGCTGGGGAAGACCCAGCCCATGGTGGGTGGGATTAGGCCCTGGAATAAATCACAGAGAGCTGGTTGAGAGAGTTGGCATCCTTCTGTTCACTTGGCCAGACATGCTGGTCTGGCAAGTAAGGATTGTCCATCTCTCAGCCGTTATGGTGGCCA
Source organism: Typhlomys cinereus (assembly GCA_023101885.1). Lineage (NCBI taxonomy): Eukaryota > Metazoa > Chordata > Mammalia > Rodentia > Platacanthomyidae > Typhlomys > Typhlomys cinereus. Next base: position 7,097,406 of record JALPQD010000077.1, read on the forward strand.
GTTCCCTCGGCCCTGGTGTTGGTGTGTGCTCTCCTGTCAAGTGGACTATGAACTGTAACCGAACTGTCGTAAGAAAGTAAACTCCTTGTTCCCTTAAGCTGTATAATGGTCATTTATCAGCAACCATGCAGGTGGACTGCAACAGAATTTGGTACCAGGAGTGAGGTGTTGCTGATAAATCTGACTATGTGGATTTTATGGTTTTTGAACGGTTTTGCTGGACAAAGTTTGAAATGTTTGAAGATTTTGACTTTGTGGATTACCAATACCGTTCTGCAGAGTTTGGTGGGCCATTTGGAAAATTGCAGTGCTGAGAGCTTAATGAAATGTTTGAGCCCAGTTTCTGAGGAGGGGAACAAGGACTTTGGTAAAGCTGAATTTAAAGACGATGGACTGGTTTGCTTGACAAAGGAGAGCTGTGTTGGCAGTCTTGAAGGTTTGGATGTGCAAAGGGCAGGCAGCAGGATATCTGCTGCTGTTGCTGAAATGAGAATCAGTGAAGGAAAACCTAGTGACTTGCACTGGGACGGTGGAAAACGTGAAAACCACCATATTGCAAATCCGTGGTTTGAAAGCCCAGATTCCTTCAGGGGCCGAAAGCCCAAGTTAAAGCCATTTCTTGCCCTTTGGATGTTTGGCTGCCTAGAAAAAAGGCTTTTCCAGCATCAGCGCGTTGAAGTTGGTGCAGCTGTGGCTCCAGTGGACTAAGCTGTGTTTCAACCTTGCTTTGGAATCTGGCAGCGTCCCTCAGGTGACGGAGTTGTGTTTGAGATGCCAGAACTGTGGGACTGCTGCTGAGGACGACTGCGAGTGGAGATTCAGCCTGGTTCAGAGGAACTCTGCTCTTACAACTTCGAGCTGCAAACAGGGACTGGGAATGCCTAGAATCTTTGAGCTGCCTTGACTACATGATGAGCAGCAGAAGATGGACATTGAAGTAAAGGATGTGGTTTTTTCTGGACTTTGATCTTTTTAATGTTTTCTTGTTGTTTAAAATCATTCTGTTTTAATGTTTTATCTGTTTTAAAGCATTTAACTTATTTATAATTTAAGAAGGTTAAGAACTTTGAACTTTTAAAATGTTGGAACTGAACTTTTAATGAAAGAACATTTTAAATCTGTCTATGGAATGAATGTATTTATATTTTTTAACATCTGTGGGGACAAGAAAAGGTTTACAGTTTAAAAGTGCTATTGTTTTTGTGTCAAGTTGACAAGGGGTGGAGTGTCATAGTTAAGCACAGGTGTCAACTCGACTATTGAGGGTTTGAGCTCTGGGCAAAATTGTAGAGAGTTGATGGTTGAGTTAAGCCCAGAGCAAACCTGAAGGAGATTGTCCAGCTGCTGGGGAAGACCCAGCCCATGGTGGGTGGGATTAGGCCCTGGATAAATCACAGAGAGCTGGTTGAGAGAGTCGGCATCCTTCTGTTCACTTGGCCAGACATGCTGGTCTGTCAAGGATTGTCCCTCTCTCAGCCGTTATGGTGGCCAGCTCCCTCGGCCCTGGTGTTGGTGTGTGCTCTCCTGTCAAGCTGGACCAAGAACTGTAACCGGACTGTCGTAAGAAAGTAAACTCCTTGTTCCCTTAAGCTGTGTGATGTCATTTATCAGCAACCATGCAGGTGGACTGCAACACAGGGTCTCAGCACCAAGGGGGTGTTCGCTGCATGAGGATCAGGAGCCTTCTGAGACGAGAAGGTCCTTCTAGAAAACCAGGAGCTGGTATTTTCCTGATAGCACCTCCTACGCTGCTCCCCACTTCTCTCTTGCCCTGTGCTCCCTCCCTGTTGTGGTGTGCGGTCCCTCCCCCATCCTCCCCTCCATGCTGTGCTGTGCCCCCCCGTCCTCCCCTCCATGCTGTGCTGTGACCCCCCATCCTCCCCTCCATGCTGTGCTGTGACCCCCCATCCTCCCCTCCATGCTGTGCTGTGCTCCCCCGTCCTCCCCTCCATGCTGTGCTGTGACCCCCATCCTCCCCTCCATGCTGTGCTGTGCTCCCCCGTCCTCCCCTCCATGCTGTGCTGTGACCCCCGTCCTCCCCTCCATGCTGTGCTGTGACCCCCGTCCTCCCCTCCATGCTGTGCTGTGACCCCCCATCCTCCTCTCCATGCTGTACTGTGACCCCTCCATCTTCCCCTCCATGCTGTGCTGTGACCCCCCGTCCTCCTCTCCATGCTATACTGTGACCCCTCCATCCTCCTCTCCCTGCTGTGCTGTGACCCCCCATCCTCCCCTCCATGCTGTGCTGTGACCCCCCATCCTCCCCTCCATGGTGTGGTGTGCCCCCCCCCGTCCTCCTCTCCCTGCTGTGCTGTGACCCCCGTCCTCCTCTCCCTGCTGTGCTGTGACCCCCGTCCTCCCCTCCATGCTGTGCTGTGACCCCCCATCCTCCCTTCCATGGTGTGGTGTATGCGATCTCGTGCACTCTGAGAACAGCACATCTACTACTTCATGGCGGAGGACCACGTTCAGTTCTATGCTGCGGCTGCAAACTCGGAGCAAAGAGAGGACGGAAGCTTCCGTCAGGCATGTTAATCTGTCCAAATGGCTGTGGCTCTAAGTGGCCTGAGCAAGAACAAAAAGTAAAAGATAAATAGATGGTAGATGACAAGCAGCAGAGAGATCGATGGATGGAGAAATGGGTGACAAATGATCTAGATGATAGAGAGATGAAATAAATGATAGGTATAAGTGGTATAGTGGATAGATACATATATAGAGATGGATGAGAGTTGATAGATATGTAGATAGACAGAATACTGATGTTAATTAATAGAAGATAGATTATAAATAAATGACAGATACATAGTAAATAGATGATAAATGATAAATTATAGATAATATCTGTAGATACATGATAAATTATAGATAATAGACAATATCTTCTATAGATACATGATAAATGATAGATAGAAATGGACAAGTAATAAATGAGAGATGACAGATGAGAGGCAAATATAGATAGATGATAGGTAGATGGATAACAAGTAGATAAATAAATAATAATAAATAAATAGCTATGAGAGATATGCAGGTAGACAGATGATAGATAGATAGATAGATAGATGACTGATAGATTGATAGATAATTGATAGATGATAGGCCACAGGTAATAAACAGATGACAGAGAGCAAGAAGTATGGAAGCAAGGTAAGAAAGAGAAAGGGGGAGAGAGAGAGCAAGAGACCCAGCACGGCACACCTGAAATGAGAGTGACTGACCATCCTGTCGCCATGGTGAGACAGAGTTTGGAGGACTAAAGAATGTAAGGAAATGAAGAAACATTTCCGACTTGGCTTCAATTCCTTCCCAAGACAGGCTTGTGTTCATCAAACAAACACCAAGGCTGGGAAGGAGCACGCTACCCTGCTGGCTGGACCCCTATGACCACACTGCCTTCCCTGGCCCAGACCACGGGAAGGCTGGGGACAGGTCACACCTGACCCTGACCACGGGAAGGCCACAGAAAGACTATGGAAAGACTGGGGCAGGTCCCACCCGACCCTGGCCACGGGAAGGCCTGGACAGGTCCCACCCAACCCTGACTTTGGAAAGGCCACGGGAAGGTCACGGGAAGGCCGGGCAGGTCACACCTGGAGTGCAGCAGCCAGCAGGGGACAGAGCAGTTCTGGCTATGGCACAAACCAACTGGACAATAGGAGGCTGGGGAGAGGCTGGTCTGGGCCAGCGGCCTCCGTCCACGGCGGGGTGGTCCACGGCAGGGTGGTCCACGGCAGGGTGGTCCACGGCGGCCAGCCTGGAAGCAGCTTTCTCCTGGTGCCCACCCGTTCTGGGTTTATTAATGGTTGGATTATTCATAAGGCTGCTCCAAGATGTAAACAGGGTGATTGTGTCTCCGTACGATATTAATAACTTAATGAGTCCTTGCTATTTGTTTACGTGGTAGATAATGTGATCTCTGCAGGGGCCAGATATAATATTACAATCTGGCGATTCCACAACTGCTATTGAACACACACGACCAGTGTGCAGCTTGAGTAGCAACGGCCCAGCATCTTGCTGCCCTGGTTCCCAAGGCTGGTCTCCTGGGCTGAGGGAGGGTCACTCAGACGACAGGCCCGCAGCGCCGGTGACCCCAGGAACAAGCCTGCCGGATGGAGCTAGAGACTCACCTCTCTCCTGGGGTCCCTCCTTCCGGGTCCCTGGGGCCTCTGGCTTGGGGCCTGCCAGATTCCTACCCCAGACGAGCTGGTTAGAAGATTCCCATGGCCATCAGCAGAACCGTCATCCACATTCACTCATCAGACACCAGCCACCCGGCTCCGTCCTGCCCACTCCCGTACCCACCAGCGTGGAGGCTGCTTCCGAGACGGGCTCTTTGGGCATTGGGTCGAACGGTCAGCAGGGGAGGCCTGAGCCACAGGCCTGTGTCCCGCAGGCAGGGGTGAGAACTTGGCATAGGGCAAAGCGCGTGTGCACGACACGGCAGACCTCCCCAGCTTCCGTCCGTGAGCAACACGTGAGCATTTCCACCAATCTGCTGTGTGATTCAGAGTATTTTATTCTGATCCCAGATGCTTGGCCGACACCTCAGTAGTTGATGGAGTCTTGTGCGTGCCCGTCGTAGCTGGCCCTCCCCGGGCCCTGCCGCGCCGTGTCTGTGGATCGGACGCTGGACGTCCTCACGCTCAGGGCGTCCCAAGGGGCGCTCCTCCATGCTTGGGCCTTTTTGCTTAGCGTGTTCCACGGGCTTCCTTGTCAGGCTGTGGGTCTGAGGCTCAGTCTTGTTAGAGCCACTCAGGAATTGTGTCTGCAATGTGCCCTGCTGAGTCTCCACTTTGGCTACGTGTGTGTGTGTGTGTGTGTGTGTGTGTGTGTGTGTGTGTACATGTATGCAGGGAATTTAGGTGTGTATGCATGTAAATGTGTATGTGTGTGTATGATTTGTACATGCATGTACAGGAGTATATGTATATGGAATTTTCTCTGTGTGTTTCTGTGTATGCACGTGTGTGTCTGCATATATGTTTGTGGATGTGTGTGGGTATGTGTGAGAGTAATGTGGGTATGTGCAATGTATATGTGTGCATATGTGTGTGCATGCGTATATGTGTGTTTGGAGGTCAGAAAATGATCTCAGATGTCAGTCCACATTTTCCACCTCATTTGAGAAAGTTTCTCCTCTCTCTCTCCCTCTCTCTCTCTCCCTCTCCCTCTCTCTCTCTCTTTCCCTTTCCCTCTCCCTCTCTCTCCCTCTCTCTTCCTCTTCCTCTCCCTCTCTCTCTCCCTCTCCCTCTTCCTCTCTCCCTCTCCCTGTCCCTCCCTCTCTCTCTCCCCCCCCTCTCTCTTTCTCTCTCTCTCTTCTCCTCCTCTCCTCCTCCTCTCCATCTTCCTCTCTTCTCTTCCTACTCTCCCTTCTCCTCTCTCCTTCTCCCCTCCCTCTCTCCCTCTCTCCCTCTCTCTCCTTCTCCCTCTCCCTCTCCCTCTCCGTCTCCCTCTCTCTCTCTCTCTCTCTCTCTCTCTCTCTCGCTGCCGTCTGCTGCTGTGGACCACAGGCTGGCGCCCACAGCTTCCGGGGACTCTCCCCATCTTGCCGCAGGAGCACAGCTCAGGCACGTGCTGCCTCATCTGGCTGCACACGGTTCTGGGGTTTTGAACTCAGGTGCTCACGCTTGTCAAGCAAGCACTTCACCCAGTGACCCACCTCCCCGCCCACTGGGACTGTTTATGAACACACTTCTATCAGCATTCATGTGTAAAACCACAAACTCTGCGAGCCCCCCAACAGGTGCCGATAACATCTGGATAGTGGTATGTGTTGCTATTGTTCAGATCAGGGACACCCTGAACGGTGAGCCCTTGGCCTGGCTCACAGCGGGTCTCACCTGGTCTCCTCACCCCACGTCCCTCGCCCCTTGCCCAGGGAAGCTGGAGGGAGACTGAACTTCCACCAAGACTTGCTCAGCACAGCTCCCGCTGCCAAGTCCCAGGGGGCTGAGGGCCGTGTGCAGGCCCCTCGGGCTCTGGGGACCTTGTCCCCGACCGTGTAGGACTCACGGCTCCTCCCCAGGGTCATACAGATGACTGCGCCAGCACCTCCCAGTCCAGCCCACAGGGTACATCTGCTGAGGGCCGACGGGAGACACGGGCAGCGGTGACCACCCCAGGTCCCGCTGTGCCCCCAAGGGGAGCACGCAGGAGGTTCTCCTGCTCCCCGGGGACTCGGCGAGTCTCACTGTGTCCCAGTCACTTTCTGCCCCCCCTTGCGACTCGACTGCCTTGTTCCCTCCACTTCGGCCACCACGGGCGCCTCCTTCAGCTCCAGTCATGGAAGTTAAAAAAAGAAGGAAAAGGGGGAAAACAGCCGTTCCCCATTAATCTCAGGATGACAGGGCTGCTGGTAATTAGACTCTGAAGATGTGTAATTCTTTACTGAGAGATTCTTTGCTCAGCTGCCACCACACAGGTCTGGGGACAGGGCTGTCACTTCTGGGTGGTACAGCCTCCCTCTCAGGGTGGGTGTGTCTTCCACCAGAGTGGGTAGGGCTTTGCTCTCTACTTGCTCCTGTGGGCACGTGCCACATGTGAGCCACATGTGGGCTGAAGGGTGCTGGGCAGGCCCCTGGCCTGTGCCCACGAGTCAGCAGCCACCAGCAGTGGCCCGTCCCAAGCTCTGGCCACCAGCAGTGCTGCAGAGGGCGGAAGCGTCCTGGGCACCGACTGGTCCAGGCTTCTGCTGCTCTGCGCGTCTTCATCTCATCTGGCCGAGTGCACGTGGGCTTCCTCCATGATGCCTGTTGAGCCTGGCCACGCAGGCGCGTGCATGCGCAGACAGACAGACAGACAGACACACACATACACACACACACACATAGACACACACACACACAGACACACACACACACACACACATAGACACACACACAGAGACACACACACACAGACACACACACACAGATACACACACACATAGACACACACAGACACACACACACACACACACACATAGACACACACACATAGACACACACACATAGACACACACAGAGACACACACACATAGACACACACACAGAGACACACACACAGACACACACACACAGAGACACACACACAGAGACACACACAGACAGACACACACACACATAGACACACACAGACAGACAGACACACACACACACAGAGACACACACAGATAGATACACACTCACATAGAGACAGAAACACACATAGAGACACGTACACGTAGACAGAGACACACAGACACAGACACACATACATGGAGAGACACATACATAGACAGAAACACACACAGAGCCACACACACACACTTACACACACACTTACACACTTACACACACACCTACACACATACTTACACACACTTACACACCTACACACACCTACACACACACCTACACACACCTACACACACATAGACACACACATACACACACACCTACACACACACACCTACACACACACACTTACACACACACACCTACACACACACACACCTACACACACACACACCTACACACACACACACCCAACCTCCAGCTTCAGCTGCCTCACTTGTGTAGTGGGAAGGCAGGAAAGTTGAGGTAACAAGGGAACCTCCTGGACTGGGGGACCCTGCTGCGGGCTGCCCACTGTTCCCAGCTCTTGCAGGAAGTGCACCCCAAGGCCATTCAGGAGCCAGAAAACACGCCAGTTGTGAGGCAGCAGTCTTGGGGATCCAAAGCCCCGGGGAGCAGCGTCCCTTCCCTCGGTGGAGGACTCAACGGACAGGATCTGAAGCTGACCGCTGGGCAGCAGTGGCCTGTGAGATGACGGACACCCAGCCCCTGGGGAGCCCACACTTGTCTGCAGCAGCTAGGAGCTGAGCTGGAGCCCGGCTGGGGAGCCCACCTGCCCTGCGACGAGGGTCCAGCTCTTCCAGGCCTCTCCTCCCCTCCGCTCCCTGTTTCCGTCCGTGCTGGAGCCTCGCGGAAGGTTTGCTTTGCCTTTTCTGTTGTGTTCCTTCTCCCTGTTTATTTGTGAGCTACAGTGTGAAACAGTTACTAATTCAGATTTTTACTGTGGATAAACAAATGCAGAAAATTAACAGATGTGTTCTGCAGATGTCCTTAACCGAAATAACATCCCTCGTGATGAGAAGCTTGGAGGAGGGCGGAGCAAGAAGACGCTGTGAGCGGCTCGTCCGCCGGCTCCCATGGTGAGAAGATGCTCCGAGAGGGTGAACAGGCTCACCTGAGCCCCCCAGAGGGTGGCACAGTGTGCCAAGGCATCAGGAGGGGGAGGGCAAGATGGCCGCAGAGCGGGCAGATGGTGAGGAAGACTCACATTCAGGTCACGGGCCGCACCAGCAGCCCTGGGCGGTTCTGAAGTCCAGCGGAAGAGAGGAGGCCTTGGGGAGGTCCAGGGAGACCCTCCATTAGACGAGGAGATGGACCCACAGCCGAGACCTCAGCAGCCTGGGGAGTCCACGGTCAGCAGGGACTGGGAACCCCAACCGTGGAGATGGCGGGGTCTCCTGCAGCAGGACCGGCACTTGGCCACCAAGCCACCAAGCCAGGCAGTATGTGAGGCGGTCCCACAGTGGGATCTGTGCTTGGCTGCTCCATCCCAAGCAACCGACCCCCACCTGGGGGTCTGTCCTCACGGTCCCGGGAAGGGCCATGGAGGTGGCAGGGCTTCTCCACGAGGACACAGCAGCAGCAACCAGAGAACGCCAAAGCGATCGGAGCCCAGGGTGCAGCCAGGGTCCAGTCCCCAGGGCAAAGAGGGCGTCATGGGCTCCTTCCCAGCCATGACCAGAGAAGCAGCTGCGGACACATTAAACAAAATAATCCCGGCTGGGGGGAACCAACCCACGAACCGTGGGCTCTGCAGGCTGCTTTTGCCCGGCTTCAATCAGGGCGGGGAGGGAAATGCGAGAAATCAGGGGACTGTCCTGCGTTTCCCGCCTCCCTTGCAGCACGGAGGCTCATGGCAGCTGCGACGGACGATGACCATCTCAGCTTTGGGCTGTCTTCTGCTTTTTCGTCTTAGACTGACAGCTCCCTCCGGTGGGGCCTTACTCGGTACCTCATTTGCATGCACACTTAGCCAGTCAGGGTCTGCCTGCGCCCACGGAAGACACGGTTCTCTCAGCCACAGGCTATTGAGCCCATGGCAGGAGCCCAGGTGTCACAGTCGCCTGCATGGTTGCTGATAAATGACCATCAGATGGCTTAAGGGAACAAGGGGTTTATTTCCTTAGGACAGTCTAGTTACAGTTCTCAGTCCAGCTTGAAGGGAGAGCACGCACCAACACCAGGGCCAAGGGAACTGGCCACAACATCTCCACATAACAGCTGAGAGAGGGACGATCCTTACTTACCAGGCCAGCAAGTCTGGCCAAGTGAACAGAAGGATGCCGACTCTCCCAGCCAGCTCTTCGTGATTTACTCCAGGTCCTAATCCCGCCCACCATGGGCTGGTTCTTCCCCATCAGCCAGACAATCTCCTTCAGGTTTGCTGTGGGCTTAACTCAACCACTAATTCTCCACAAATGGGCCCAGAGCTGAACCCTCAACAGTCAAGTTGACCCCTGTGCCTGACTGTGCCACCAGGTCTCTGCTGACTCTGCTCAGGCAGAGGCGGGAGCCCTTGGCAGGAAGACGCCTGGAGACCTGAGGTCTTCTGGACTGGCGCCCGTCCTTGGGCTGGATTCAGAGAAGCACTTTCTTGGAGACAAACACATTGGTTTTCTCGTGGGTGGAGGAAGAGGAGTCTGCCTTTGAGACACGCTGCTCTGAGCCGCCGCTCGTGAGCCTCTACTTCAGGCAGGGGACTTGCTCAGGACCCTGTGACTGCAGCCTCCGACTCGCAGACCACCTGCCGCAGCCTCGAACCGCCTAGGGCCGGGAGACTCGTGCGCTGGCCCTGCAGAGCGCAGACGTGTGCTGCCAGAATCTGCCCTGCTCCCCACTTGCAACCTCTTGGACGTGCACACCAAAGCCTGCCGAGGGCCTAAGGCTGTGATACTGTCAGGAGTTTCTGTTTGCACCCCAAGGCTCTTCGAGGGGTGCATGGAGCCCAGACACTGCCAGACTCTGGCCAGCCGCCTGTTTCTCTCTCCTTTGAATCGCTACTGCCACGAGGCAGACAAGGGTTCCCCGTGTGCTCCTCTTCTGCTGCCCTCTCCGTTCCTGCAGGGGCTGCGAGGAGAGTCAGCCACCCCAGGAGGGGGCTCAGCTCCTGGGAAAGAGAGGGGAAGGGAACAGGAGCAGCTCATGGCCCCGCTGCAACCCAGAACCACCCAGGGTCCCTCTGTGGCGCCCCTGAGCAAGAGAAGACGCGCTGGATACCCTTGCCCGAGACGTGAGAGCAGCTCGTCCTGGCCTCAGTGTCCTCCAGCTATGAAGCCCCAGCCCCGCGCCACAGACAACACCTCGGAGCAGCCCCTCACAGCCAGGGGAGCAGCCCCCAACCCCCATGGTCAGACACCTGCCCAGACGCCTGTGAGTCAAGGTCTAGCCTCAGGCGCGATCTATGATGGGGGCACCTCTAGATCTTCCTCAGACGCCTCTCCTGCATCCGCTCCTCTTCCATGTGTTTCCAAAGCGACCGTAGTCTCGCGGCCTGAACAACCTATTCACAGGACCAACTTCTCTTCCCAAGGGAAGAGCAAAGCTAGTAGAGCAGCTTCCCGCCATGGCTTCCACAGTCATCACCTCCTCCCCTTGCCCAATTGTGGACCTGCCAGGCGTACACACCTGGCACTCTACGACCTGTGTGCACAGGCACGCTCATTCCCGTTCACACAGGTGTTCTGCACGCACACGTGCCTGTGTGTACACGCATCCTTTAGATGCACACACATAGGTATCCTTACAGGTGTCTACACACAGTCTACACACACACACACACGCACATTCTTCTCCACACACACACACACATTCTCGTCCACACACACACATTCTACACACAAACACACACACACATATTCTTGTCCACACACACATTCTACACACAAACACACACACATGCACACACATTCTTGTCCACACATACACATTCTACACACAAACACACACACACACATTCTTGCTGGTGTGCACACACATTCTACACACACACACATTCTTGCAGGTGTGCACACATTCTACAAGGAGAGAGACACACGCACACATATATCCTTACCTATGTGCACACATATTCTACACACACACACACACACACACACATCCTTGCAGGTGTGTATAAACATTCTGCACAGATACACAAGCACACACATCCTTTCAAGTGTGCACACACATTCCACACACACATACATTCTTGCAGATGTGCATATTCTACACACACATGTACACACACACACATACATGCAGATGCACGTGCACATGCGCACCATGTACTTACCCCAGAGCCTAGAAGGTGGAAAGAGCTTAGAAGGTGGCGCCTGAGATCTGCTCTCTGAGTGGACAGAAGCATTTCTCCCTCGGCGTGTGAGTCTGGTCTCCGTGTGAGTCTGGTCTCCGTGTGAGTCTGGTCTCCATGAAGAACCATTTGAGTCTTACCTCTTTCTATTTGAAGGGAGCCTTGGCTGCCAAGGACGCTGGCGTTTGTCTGTTGCTCATACAGAGACTTTCTTCTCATCTCATTTTGCCCCAAAATAAAATAAAAAGGCACGTAGAACATCCCAACTGAAAGGGAAAATATGCCATGTGTGCCCATCACTTGATGTCCGGGCAGAAGCAGGACAGATGGGAATTAGAGGATGCATGGTCAAGTTCATGTCTCGTCCATCCTGCTGACCCCTGACCGTTCATTCTGTTCTGGGTGGACCAGGAATGGGACAAGTATTCAGAAATGGAAGTTATGTCTGGGAAGAATTGCATTGCTTTCAAAGGAGGGAGGATCACTCCTGGGTCTAAGGGAAGAGAGAGAGAAAAGAAATAGATGTGTAAAGGAGGGCAGGCAGAGGTGTGAAGGGAGAAAGGAAGGAAGACCTTGTTGCAGTTCATCTGCATGGTTGCTGATAAATGACCATCACATAGCTTAAGGGAACAAGGAGTTTCTTTCCTTATGACAGTCTGGTTACAGTTCTCAGTCCAGCTTGATGGGAGAGCAGCACCAACACCAGGGCCGAGGGAACTGGCCACACCATCACCGCATAACGGCTGAGAGATGGACGATCCTTACTTGCCAGACCAGCATGTCTGGCCAGATGTACAGAAGGATGCCGACTCTCTCAACCAGCTCTCTGTGATTTATCCAGGGCCTAATCCCACCCACCATGGGCTGGGTCTTCCCCAGCAACTAGACAATCTCCTGCAGGTTTGTTCTGGGCTTAACTCAACCATCAACTCTCTACAACTGTGCCCAGAGCTCAAACCCTCAACAGTCAAATTGACACCCGTGCTTAACTAGGACAGACCTGTTCCAACTATTCTTCCATTGCTGTGATAAACATCGTGACCCAAGCAACTCAAAGGTGAAAGGGTTTGATATTTGTCTCACAGTTCCAGAAGGGATACGGTCCATGGTGGTGGGGAACATGCTCTGCCAGGCAGGGAGACGGAAGCAGGATTCCCAGCCGCCACCAGGAGGCAGAGAGAGCAAGATGTGGGAGAGCGAGGAAGTGGGGCCTGGTTGTCCATCCTCAAGCCCCGCCCCCAGTGACCTACTTCCTGCAGCAAGGCTCCACCTCCTGAAGGAACTGAAGCCTTCCCGAACCATGTGGGACCAAGTGTTCAGACTCTTGAGCCCGTGAGGGGCGTTTCTAACCAGGGCTAAGAAGAAGAGGATGCTGGGCGAGGCCTTGCCGTGGGAAGTATGGTGGACGAAGGCTCAGCAATGGGCCCAGGATGCTGAAGTGAGACGCGTTCCTGTTGCTCAGAGCCCCAGTCAAATCCCAGCACGCAGCCTCGGGTGGGCGGGACACGGCGACACCCACGCCTGTCCAGTGCGTGCTGGCCAGAAGGCTGCTCAAGCCAACTGTGCATGGTGGAAACCAGAGGGCAACAGGAGACCCCGGGCCCCGCCGATCCGACACTCGCACAGGGATGGGCGAGGGTTAGGGAGACCCTTGCATCGTTCAGTTGAAGTGAGGACACAGAATCAACCTCTAGAGCAGAGCCGGGGAGGGAGCAGCCCCCGCTGCCAGCCCAAGTGCAGCGAAGGCCCCGGAGTCCTCGTGGTGTCCACTGCAGGTGCGACCACCCTGCCCTTGGCCAGTGACGCCCCTGGTGGTCAGCGGCCACTCAGGAGTCTCAGAGCCGCCACCTGCCAAAGTCACTGTCCCAGAGCCACACGTTCACGTGACCCAGCCCACGCTCCTTCCACAGGGCGTGACAGAGCTCTTGTCCCATTCTAGGTCCTGTTTTGGTCCATTTCCAGGAAAGACAAATAGTCCTCCGCGTCATCAAGACCAGACTGGAAATCCCACGCATCAAACCCGGGGCTCAACCTTCAAGAGGCTCCTGCTTCCCTCCCACCCCAGCACCAGCTCCCTGGAGACAGGTCACTTCTCTCCACTGCCTGAATCTCAGATGCCCCAGCAGCCCAACTGATTCCTAGATGTGAGCTCAGCTCACCACTCTGGAGAGGGTCCAGAAGGTTCTGGCCACCGTATCTCCTAGATGTGGGGACAGTGGCCAGGCTCTCCTGGCTGCTGGGGGCTTTGTGTGTGGGGACATACTTGGCGCACTCAGTCCTGCAGCTCTCATTTGGCGAAAGATGCGTACCATCCAAAGAAAAATCACCACGGCTAACAGAATCCCAGGCCCCGTCTCCGATCAGCGGTGTCCAGTCGCAGAGGAGAACCCTTCAAGCCACGACATCCTTGCGGAGCGCATCTCTACGACGTGTTCCCAGCACCTCAGATGGTCCCTGACCAGCCCCAGGCCCGACGCACCGCCTCAGAAAAGTCCACTGCAGCCTGCCCCCGAGGATGGGAGCATCGCCTTCCGTCTGATCTGGAGTGATGCTCCGGCCTGGGCTCAGTCCCCTGCGGCGCACAGAGCTTCCGTTGCTCCAGCAGAGACCTGATAGCACTGGATCAGCAGCAGCGACGTGTCTGGTGGTCCCGCCGGCTAGAAGGCAAGGCCCCTCAGGGACGGTCTTCCCACTGCTTGGCTTGTAGATACACCTTCTCCCACCCGAACCCCAAGCCCCCCCACTGGCTGTCTCTCACAGTGCACGTGCCCTTGCCGATGCCCCCCAGAAGGGCGCTGACTGCATTCAGGGTCCACCTGATGACATTGTCCAGCTCTGTGGTCCCCACAGTGGTCCCGTGTCCCAATGCTGTCTGATTCCGGGCCAGCTCAGGAGCACACCGTGAGGGAGGCAGGATGGGCATTTGGGGGTCTTGAGGGAGGGAGTGGCCCAGCGAACCACTTCAATCAGTCTGAGGCAGGAGCGGAGGTGGGGGTCCTTCAAACACTGAATGGTGGGGAGGACCACATCTCCGCAGTCACAGGGGCCTGCTCAGCGAGGATGGGGGGCGTGTCCGTCTGGACTGGGTCCCGCCAGTCTCCAGCCCTTCCCGGTCAATGTCTTCCTCAGCACTAACGGCAGTCCTCGGCTTCTTCATCCTCACACTGCCTTCTTAAAGCAGCCACGTAACTCCACCATGCCGGTCTGTCTGTCCCCAGTTCCATGCTGGGGCCTCAAGGCCAGAGCTGGGGCCCTCCAGTCCTGGGAAGGAGAGGGGAAGCTCATTGACAAGAAGAGCTTTTGTCTTTCGGGCGATAGATTGGCATCGTCCTGGGCTTCGCATTTTTATAACGTGGTAAAGTGTCCTGTTCTCTGTCTTTATCTTTCGCATTAATGCAAGGTATCTTGATCTTACAAAGTTTAAGGTCTCCTGAAGAACAAATGAGCCATCAAACTCATCGTGAATCTGACATCTTCGGCCCAGATCTCTGCGCTGCTGCAGCGCGCGGAGGATTATCAGGGTGATTGGAGGAAGCACATAAATTCATTATGTGTTCTTCCAAAAGTGCCTTTAAAGAGCGAAACAGACACAATTACCTGGAGCCCCGCCCCCTCTGCTGGTGTGTGATGTTCAGACACAGAGCTGCTGTCTCTCTTGTGTGGCATCTCAAAGGCGTACCGAGGCTAATAGCGCTCGTGGTCCCCAAAGATCACACATCAAGCCAACATGAAGCCAGCAACAGCCGCTGACTACCAGCACCCCTGCACTGGCTTCGTGTGGCCTTTTAACCCCTTTTCCCTGGACGCTGAGGGGCTGTAGCTCCCAGTGCCTCTGTGCATCTCTGGGTCACGGTCCTCTGCACCTCCTGTCCCATGCAGAGGTTCCTTTGCAGCGCCTTCTATACCCAGTGCTGTATCGGGGGGGGGGGTACCCGCACCTCTGAATCCATCCCACCACTTTCCCTCTGCAGCCTCCAAGGCCGAGTCTCAGATGACAGCGGTGCTTTGGCCACCTTCCTGTGTAGGCCGTAGTGCATCTCCGCAGACCCAGCAGACTTTCCCCAGTCATATGCTCAGGCCGCCGCCCTAACCAGACTGGCCTACTCGATACAGAGTCACATTGGAGCCACACATGCAGAGCCTGGGGCAAGGACTGGGTGTCCAGGACCATCGTGGCCCTGCCATGCTCCTCGCCAACAGTTCACACAGCCCACGTCCACGCTGACAGCTCACACGGCCCACGTCCACGCTGACAGCTCACACGGCCCACGTCACGCTGACAGCTCGCACGGCCCACGTCCACGCTGACAGCTCGCACGGCCCACGTCCACGCTGACAGCTCGCACGGCCCACGTCCACGCTGACAGCTCGCACGGCCCACGTCCACGCTGACAGCTCGCACGGCCCACGTCCACGCTGACAGCTCGCACGGCCCATGTCCACGCTGACAGCTCACACGGCCCATGTCCACGTTGATAGCTCACACGGCCCAAGTCCATGTTGACAGGATGCACAGGGCCTACATGCCGGTGTTACTGGGACAGTTCACTGGACTCTTCACATACCAAGGGTCCCAGCTCACTCCTGAACATCAGGAGAGCTGCTTTTTCAGGCTGGAGAGATGGCTCAGAGGTTAAAACTCTGCCTCACAAGCAGAAGGTCCTGAGTTCTGATCTCAGGTTGCATATAAAAATGCTAGGCAGGAATCGCAGCAGCAGCCTGCATTTCTGATCCTGGTGGACAGAGCCTGGGAAATCCCAGAATGAAGCAAAAAGGAGGGAGAAGCAATCCAGGATGATTCCTGAAGCCACCCTTGGTCCTCCACAGGGACACACAGTGCACCCCCCACACACGCACTAAATAAATGAAATTTAAAAATCATTAGAGAGAGAGAAATTTGCCTTTCCTTCCAGAGGGTCTCAAAGCCACCTCCGCAGAGTCTCTGTCTGGGCCCCTCGTGGCACTGACGGTGGCACTGACGGTGGCACTGACGGTAGGGATGGGTACATGGGGGCAAGCTCGCTGAGTGTGGCCATGGTGTCTGTTCTCCCCTCCACGGAGGTCACAGGAGTGAGCTCTGTCCTGTGGTCACTGTAGGGAAGTCACGGGAGCTGCTGTAGCCACGGAAAGCGATACCTTCTGCCTCGGTCTCTCTGTTTCCAGCTGTGGTGGTGAATTGTCAGTCTGGCTCCCAGGAGGCTCTGGGCACATCTGAGGGCATCTTGGCACACCTGACTTGAGTGCATGTTGGATGGGTGAGGACCCAGCCATTGTGGGCAGCACCATGGCTAGGCAGCTGGCGCGGCTCACATGCAGAGGAAGAGGAGACGCGTGCACTGGTCCTGGACCTGAGTGTGAGTCCTACATCCCAAGTACTGCGTCTTGAACTTGAGTCTGACACCTGACCTGTTTCCTAAAGTCATATCATGGATGTCCAAGCTGAGGCCCAGACCTGAGACAGGTCCTAAGTGCTGAGCCTGAGTCCTAGCACTGAGTCTGAGTCCTGAGCCCGAGTCCTTTCCTGAGCCCTAAGCCCGAATGCTGAATGTTGGGCCCCTGCATCTTCATTGGGCTGCCGTGTTCCGCGCTGACTTTTCATGTTGAGTGTTCACTGTGACCCGTGATCACATGCAAGGACTCTGTATCTTAGGGAGACGCCTGGTCCTGCAGCCTAGGGCTCTCTGGCTGATGAGTGCAGTGTGAGCTCAGACTCACGTGCCCAGCAGCGCCAGGGACCCCTCATCCAGGCACCCCAGGACTTCAGTGCTCCTGCAGGCTGCGTGCTGTGCCGGCTGTTCACGCTGACCGCGCAGACTGGGCGTGCTGTGCTCAGAGCGTGAGTGGGCAAAGGGACGTGCAGACCCGCGAGATGACTCCATGCCATACCAGCCGGTCCCAGCCGGTCCCAGCCGGTCCCGGACAACTCCAGGAAGAGCCGTTGGCTTCCTGCGCTTCCACAGCACCCAGGAAACACCCCACGGGACACAGGAAGTGGATCCGATGGCCTGGAGAAAGGAAGGGAGTTCTGCCCACCAGAGACCCCTGCCTGGATGGGAAGACAGGCAACATCCTGCAGGGGCGTCCCCGGACCCTCAGTGAGGAGGAGGGATCCGTCCTCAGGTGTGGCAGAAGCTGTGATGTGGCAGCTCAGGCCTTATTTAAACTTTTTCCATGTAAATAACCGATGGTCATAAAAAGGAAAATTGCATTTGCTTTGAGTGGGCAGAAGATACATTTAAGTCAAAATGAGGAATATTCTCGGAGCGGGGCGTCAGCCCATGAATAACAACACTGTGTTACTCCTTTTTTTCCAGGCGTTCAGCTGGCAGCGCCATTTGTCCTTGCATACCAATGCAACAAATTATGTTATTTAATGAAAAATGACCCGGCTCGCCTCTGAAGCAAACTTCCCATGTCTTGGCGACATTATCATTAATGCATCAGTGTGCATGGCCCAGCTGCAGCCCATTGTGCCGGGGAGGAAGGGGCCAAGTCACGGCTCTCCACTCCTTGGGACAGAGCAAGGTGCTTCATTGGACCTGGGGACACTTCAGGAAACTCCCCAGGATTCAGCTTCTTCCCACCTTCCACCGGGGACAAAGTGGGCGGGCTCAGCTGGGCGCGCTCAGCTACCCAGGGACGCTGCATCCACGGCCATTGGGTGCTCATAGCGGGCTTCGAGCTGGCTATAGTGGGTGATGAATGCCCACAACACTGTAAACTATGAGCGTGTAATGTAAATAAAACACAGTAAGTTCACCAGCTCCAGGGACAGTAGGTACCTGATGGTTCAGGAAACCCAGTTACAGGGCACTGGTTAGCCTGGTAGAGAGGGTGGCATCCCTGCATGCGGCTTAACTGGGCGAAGCCCGTGGTGACCCGCATTACTTCAGCTTAGTGGCCCCAGCAATGTCCTCACATGTGGCTTAGCTGGCGCCTCTATGGCCCCGCACATGATTTAGCTAGTGGCCTTGATATCACCCTGCATGTCGCTTGGTTTACTGACCCCAGCAATGTTCCGTATGTGTCTCAGTTTGGTGACCCCTATGGTATCTCTGAATGTAGCTTAGTTGGGGGCCCTGCACATGGTTAAGTTTGGTGACTCTTTCAGTGGCTGTGCATGTGACTTAATTTAGTTGTCCTTATTGTGGTCCTCCACGTGGCTTAGTTTGGTGGCCCTGATGGTGGCCCTGCATGTGGCTTAGCTTGGTGGCCCTGACAGTGTCTATGCACATGGCCCAGCTCAGTGGCCCTGACAGCATCCCTTCTCCCCCCAGCTGTGCTGGCTGTCCCAACTGTGCACACACAGGGACACACTGTCCCCACACGATGAGCAGATGCTCACTGGGTCCTGCCTAGGCCAGCTGCCTCTGCAAGATGCGCTTCTAGACCATCTACTCTGTCGAGATGTAATCCCACTGAAACGTTCCATCCTGCAGGGAGGCTCTTCAACACTCAGGAAGGTTCAGGAAGTGAACAGCTCTCAAGTCTCCGGAAGTTCCTGAACCTTACAAGACCCTTCCCTATGCTATACGATCAGTGAGATGGCTGGAGAGACCTGTGTCGCTCCCTCAAGTCACAGAGAGAGTTTCAGGGACACGGCTTTCAGAGTGTCATCCCAGCGGGGGGGGGGCAGCTCTTCAGTAATGCAGATGTCTCCAGGTCAACCCCTCTCACGCACACTAAAATAAAAGTAACCCCATGTCACGGTTAGATACTTCTGTCAGCTCTGGGCACAGCTGCAAAGGCTTGAGAGCTGAGCTGAACCTGGGCAAGCCTGGAGGAGGTGGTCTCAGTGATGGGAGGCCTGGTGGGTGGGCTAGGCCCTGGGCAGCTGGATAAGATGGGGGGAGCTGGCTAAGGAACTTAAGCCGACTGGACTTGTTCTGCACACTTGGCCAGACATCCTAGTCTAGAAAGTGAGGACTGTCCCTCTCTCGGCGGTCCTGTGGATACGGTGTGGCCAGTTCCCTCGTTCCGGGTGTTGGTGTGAGCTCCCCTGCAAACTAGACAAAGAGCTGTCACCAAGAATCATAAGCCAGAATAAAACCCCTTGTTCCTTCAGGTTGTTTGACTGTGAACTTATGAGAAGCAGAGTAACTGCTACACCCAATAAACTCATTGGTCTAAATCAAGCTTTGAGGGGTCATTACTTTGGCCTCTCTGGGATGAGTTTGCATCTCTCTAGGAAAAGTCACACTTTTTTATTTATAAGTTTTATACAAATATTCTCCCATCCCAGGTTGGCACTGCCCTTCAGCTCAGGGCAGAAAAATCAGGTGATGGAGACAGAGGCGAGTAGCAGTGGGGCCTTCGTGGGTGAGGAGGTGAGGGAGATTCTTTCTACCCTCATAGCCACCACCTTCTGTTACTTCCTACCTGCTTTTTGCAAGAGCATCATTAAGAAGACATTGACTGTCTCTCTGCTTGACCCCTCCCTACGGAAGCAGCAACATAGAAGATGCCCACTGAACACTGGAGAGATGTGGGTGTCCTTTCTTACCCCACGTAAGCGTGCTGGAAAGGTGGTGACCTGCCACAGTGCCCAGAAGCTGGTCTTCCCACGAAGGTCTAGGTGGCTGCTGATAACAGAAGGGGTGTTGAGGAGGTGAGGCCCGGGGGATTTCCGGGCTCTGAGCCCCCTCCCAGGTCAGGGCTGTTCTGTGCCACCGCAGCCCATGCTGGCTTTGGAGAAAGTTTCATGGTCCGTCATAAATTTCCCTTGCTGATTTTTTTTTCTTAAATAAGCATTCAAATTTATGGGTGATCATGAAAATCTCTCATCAGATCGGAGTCAGAGCCACAGAAATGATTAAGCAGGAATCTGAACTGTTAATGAAATGGCTGACCCAGGCTAAGCAATAAAACCAGATGCCATCCTAGACCCGTGTCTTCCCCAGAACCGCCACCAGCCCCTGGGGACTGCCTGCTTCTTGCAGAGACCATGCCCTGTGGAGCAATCTGTGTGGAGACTCTGCGGGGACAGCCCTGCTACGGCTGGCTTTCCTGATGGCCTGCGCGTGGTCCCTTCTTGTGGCTTCCACTGCAGGCTCATTAAGCTATAGGTGATAAGATGTACAGTCAACCCCAAGCCATCTGAAAGTGAAGGGTCCTTGGGGGAATCCCAGGGCGGTCTCCCTGGTGACCGGGCCCCACCATGTGAGGACAGGGCTGCCCTCTAACAGGTGACGAACGAGACGGTTCATCTCAGCCTCTGAATGGAGCACAGAGGGTCACAAGCCGGCTGGAGCAATGACAGGTGTGTGGCCTTTGCGGGGTGATTAGCCGTGCAAGGTGGCTGGGCTGTCCTCCCAGAAAGCGCATGCCATAGGGCACGTGGGCACTGTCTTCCTCTGACTTGTCAGAGAGCGGAGGAGGGAAGGGTGAGCTGGGGGTGCTGATTTGTCGTTTCTTACAGCTTGTGAGGCATAAAGGAAGGAGCACAGACCACATCTGTACCCACAAGTCCTTCCTGGGTCAAGAAAGTGGGGCCCACGGGAGAATTAAAGGGTAAGGAGGAGAACACAAGGCGGGTGACAGAGCCACCCACACATCCCCCATACAGGGAAGGCAAAGGCCACCATTCAGCATGCACCGGGGGGGGGGTCTCACAATGCCCCGATACAGGAAGCCGTGGTGCGCTTCACTGGGGGAAAGGCTTTGCGCAAGCAGCAGCACAGCCCCTCATATCGTGCCTCACATGGGGACAGACAGGGTCCGTCTGAGGCCGTGAGAGCTGAGAAACTGAGTGGTTTAACTGTCGGCCCCCCGTGGGACAGAGGCTGCATAACCTGAGGTGATACGAAAGAAATAAGTCCCTGGTGGACTGGCCCACGGGTGCCACTAAGGACACTTGGTTTCCGTGGTCTGAAGGGGTCCCAGGCTGGGAGACAATGGTGGAAGGTCGGGAATACTGGGGGAACGGGGACGAGAGAAGCAGGGTGTGCAGTACCCAGCTCGCTGGGCAGGAAGCACTGAGTCCACAGCAGGGTTAAAAGACTCAAAGAGGACCTTGGACTGGTTTGGGGCTCTGGTATGTTGCCGAATGCCGCGTTAGGTGTGATCTTATGAGGAAAAGCAGCCGTGGTGGGCTGAGAACGCTTCGCCAGCATGTAAACAAGGTCGACAAGGTGCTAAAACATTCAAGAGATAAACGGGAGTGCAGGACAGGGCTGTGTGGGTTACATGACGACGAGTGTGGCAAGAGCTGTGCAGAGCAGGGGTTCTCGGGGAAATGAGTTGGCCGAAAGCAAAAGGATGGGCTAGTGGGTCTCTAGAAGCTTCAAAGACTGAGCGGCAGCTCACAAGACAGAAGCAGAAAGGATGAAGCTCGTCCAAGCAGCAAGCGCTGACCCTCCCATTGGGTGTGGGGCTGGATGATCGCCCAGCCCACAGCCCTCTGAGCATGGTATGATTGACGGAAAGACAGCAGACATTAGCTAGGGCCTGTCACGTCTTGGTGGGAGGGCAGTTCTGGAGGCAGCGAGAGCAGGTGAGAACATGACCCGGCTCCCCCTCATGTCTGAGCCTGGCTGAACAGCACAATCAGATCCTCTGACCACATCACGGGGTCGTGAGACACAACAGCCCCCAGGCCACGGTGATACGCCGGCATGAGGAGTCAGCATGGATCATGGAAAATGACTGTGGACTGTGCATAGAAAGATGGAGAAGCGTCTCTCCCGTGCTGCTCTGCCCAACACAGTTCTTTTGATGAAGCAATCCGAGAGATGAGATCTGTTCTTGGTATTGGGCCTTTGTCATGATACACTTTTTAGTGTCCCTTTAGCCTCCCAGGATGCACTAGAACTTACATGCTCGGAACAAGTGGTGGTGGGCTTTGGTGACTCTGCTCGCCCTCTGTAGAGAAATCTCCATGAATATTAACCCTTGAGTGTCTTACGTATTTGAAAAAGTATCTGAAGAGACAGTAAAAATAACAATTTAAGAGTTTTAATAAAAATACCCCTCAAAGACCTTACATTGTAGAGTGAAAGCCCCACTCAGTCCCAGAGATGTCCCACAACGACTCCTGTGAGTTGTTGGCCAAGGAGATGTGAACCCTGATGAACCAGGACAGCTGTCAGTCGGCAATGTCATGGCTGCATGTTGGAGCTAGATGGTAAGTCCCCACGGTTGAGGCAGCATATAATGTGGTTGCAGGACATGGACAAATCAGGCAGGGACTGACCCGGAAACTCTTGACGTATTTGTTGGTTTTTCTAGTACAGGAAGTGCTATCCAGGATACTGGGGAAGAGTGTTTACCAACAGTCAGGAGTAGCTATGTACCGTGCACACCACACTACCCTATCATGCCAGGAAAGATGGACTCACTGGTGAAATGCTGGCATGACTGTTATGGGCACAACCAACTGATTTCCAAGTGGACTTAAGGTCTGCCCAGCAGAGGGAACTCATGTTTGGTACTAAAAGCCAGGGCAAAACTATAGCTTATGATGTCATAAGCCGGGGGCGGGGAAAGACAACTCCTATGGTTTATATTAAGTAGGAGTGATAGCCAGTCTCACTGCCTTCTACACGTTTATGTTTAGTCTTGTGAAATACCGATGCCGTAAGCTTCTCACTGCAGAGGCAAACTTCTCTTTTTGTAGTACACACTCGATACTGAAGAGATTCATGACCAGTAGAGGTGTGAGAATGTGTGGCCACAGCTCCAAAGGGCTTAGGGTGTCTGTCTTCCAGGCTGCTGACCACAGCACAGCGCTCTTGGTCAGGGGCTCCTCCCTTTGGGCAGCCCTCCTTGGCAGATGCCCTGAGGTCTGGCACCTCCAGCATCCTGGACTCATGCAGCGATGTCTCCAGCTTCCCGACAGGCCCTCTGACCTGCCGCTCACCGCACGGCCCCAGCAGCTCACTAAAACCACAGAGGAGAAATCTGTGGCTCCCCCAGTCTTGCATCTTTCACGTCTCCAAAACCGGTACCATGCGCATGGCATTGCCAAGTTCTGCCACAACATTGGATCGGAGCCTGGGATCCTTGGACCACAGCCCCTTCGCGCTGCGACTGCCATGTCGCCCAGGCGGTTACTTAACAAGAACAGGAAACTTCCTGAAGTCTCTCGCCTCAGATTCTGCCCTTTCAAAAGAACTTTCGTTCTAGGTTGAGGTCTTTGGCAGGTGGGATCTTGTCCTCAGTGCACTTTCCGTTTGTTCCCGAAGGCTTTTCAACAGAGCTAATCTCTTTGACAGTCTTTTTTGTCAGAGACATTAAGTTTGCCCACACACCTTTCCTCACCATCTGTACAGATTTTAGTTCTTTCTCCCTGACTTGTTGCTCTTTCTCATTGAGAATCTGGAGTACTGACACGCAGCCATGCCGCAAGATCAGGGCTGCCTTGAAATTTCCTCCACCCAAGGTACTGTAGTGGTCACTCTGCATGGTTGCTGATAAAATCACGACAAAGCTGCTTAAGGGAACAAGGGGTTTATTTTCTCTTATGATTGTCCGGTTACAGTTCTCAGTGCAGTGTGGCAGGAGAGCACGCACCATCGCCATCGCCAAAGGGCCGAGAGAACTGGCCACACCATCACCACATAATGGCTGAGAGAGGGATGATCCTTACTTGCCAGACCAGCATGTCCGGTCAAGTATACACAAGGATGCCAGCTTCCTCAACCAGCTCTCTGTATTTTATTCACCTGTCCAGGGCCTTGCTCCACCCACCATGGGCTGGGCCTTCCCCATCAGCAGATAATCTCCTGCAGGTCTGCTCTGGGCTTAACTCAACTACTCATTCTCTACAAATGTGCCCACAGCTCAAACCCTCAACCACGAAGTTGACACCTGTGCTTAACTATAACAGGTATCAATATATCACGTATTCCTCCAATCTCATGCAAGTTTTCAGGACATGAGAATAATACAGTCAAACTCTTTGCTAAAACATCACTTGGATTGTTCCTAGTCCACTTCCCAATACGGCCTTTGCTTGCCTCTGAGCCTCATGAGTCTACAGGCCTCCACAGTCTGTGTCCCGGTTACTCTGCATGCTGCCAATAAGTTTAAGGAGGATGGCTATGCACTCGAGGGATTTTATCCTGGCTTATAATTGTCTGCCTTGGCAGGAGAGCTCATCCAACACCAAGAGCTGAGGGAACTGGTCACACCATGATTGCTCAGAGAGGGGAAAACCCCACTTGCCAACTCATTGAACTAGCTAAAAAGTACAGCAGTGAGCTCATGCTCATGGAATTCACTGGTCTTACCAGCTCCCCCTCTTACCTACCTGCCCAGGGAATAGTCCGTCCAGCACGATCTGGTCTTCCCCACCAATCAGCCGACCTTCTGTGGGTTTGCTTACGGCTTGCCTTACATTTCAACTCTTTACAGATGTGCCCACAGCTCAGCCTGCTGACACCTGTGCATCTAACTGTCACTGCCTGCGCTTCAGCATTTCTGTCTTCCAAGATGCACTAGCAGCTCTAACTCTACTAAGCTCCAACTCAACAGCCCTCCTTGCCCAAAGTTTCAAAGTCCTCCACGTTTCTGGAACAACGCAATTCAAAAGGCACAAAAGCTACCTAACTTTAACCAATGGCTCCGGTCTTAGTATCAAATCTTTTACTTCATGGTAAGACCACAAGGCTCAGGAGCACATTATGATTATACTCTGATTAATACTCTGACCCGTGTGACTTAAGGGAGAAACAATTTATTATTTTTTCATGATTCCAGAAGGCATAGAGTTTGCCACGGCGGGAATGCATAACAGAGGGCACGGCAGCAGTTATGGCAGCAGAAGCAGGAGGCCCAGGATGGATTAATCTAGGGATTTATTTAAGGGTTTGACTTTCTACTTTGAGGTGATGGGAAATGCAGGATGTGGGTCTAGTTGTAAGTGGGAGAGGTCCACGGGGGTTGTGCCCTCGAAGGTTATTCTCTCTCTCTCTCTCTCTCCTCCCTCCCTCCTCTCCAGTATGGCTGCTATGTAAAGATGCCTTCATGCATCTCTGGCCACCATAAGTTCTCTGTCATGATAGACTCTCTCTCCTTTAGGGAACCGTAAGCCAGAATAATGAGCCGCTTCTCCCCTCAGTTGCTTGGGTCAGAATATTTCATCAGAGTAACAGAAGAACGACTTCCGCAGCAAGTGAGGGGCTGGATGTGCCACCGTCCACAGCACCCCCGTGCCGCCCTCTCTGCACGGGCCTCAGGCACCGAGTCATCTGATCAACCAGGACCTCTGACCTCTGACCTCTGAACCTGGGAGCCAAAATAAACCTTCCAGCCTTGGTGATATCCAGACAGCAGTGGAAAGAGAGAAGGGCAGACCCTGAGCCCCTCAACCCCCCGTCTGAGGACCTACCTCTATGCTTGCGTCCCGAAGACACTCTGCAGCCCAACACACAGGGTTTACCCTGTTACCTGGTACCAGCTTTCTTTCCCATGATGCTCTGCCCTATAAATACACAACTGGTTCCCTTCATAATGCTCGTCAGCTGACCGCAGAAGCATACAGACTCTGGCACGAGAAGACCATTCTAGAAGGCCCTCCCTTCAAGGGAGCCTCTGGATGGGCAAATGAAGGGCAATGCTGACCTGTTAAGGAATGTGAAAGGCTGGACTTGGGGGTCGTGTTTCATGTCTCTCAGCGTCCTTCTCTCTGACCCTGAGAATCTCGCCTTGGCTGTCTTAGCGCACCTAAGATGCTGGGACACCAAGGGTGGCCACGCCCCCACGCGCAGGGCTAGCAGTCTGTGGCTACTTAGTACATGGCGGTTCCCAAGGCCTTCCACGGCCCTGCAGGTGCCGGCTGTTGTGCCCAGCCAGGGCTGGCGCTGGACAATGAGCGTGGAGGTTCTCGTTCAGTCGGCACACTCCCAGCACGTGGAAGGCCTAGCACAGCTCATTCCACAGAGGACCGTGGACAGAGAGCCAAGCGCCCACCCAGCTGGGAAGCCAGACTCAATGATCACATCGTTCCACCACAGCACCCTCTTTCTGAGGGCCAAGGGGGGTGCTGTGTAAGCTTTGGGGCCTAGAAATGCGGAAGGAAGAGGGTCATCCCCGGCAGGGAGGGACAGCATTGTGGCGAGCTTGGGCTCGTGGGTACGCGCTCCTGCGAAGGTCCAGAGGGTTTCCAACAGGGACCGGCCCTGTCTGCTTCGGGCGGCTGCTCTGCTCGCAGCGCCAGGCTAACGTACACCTCACGGGGAAGCTGTGCCCAAGCCAGGCAGCGCCCGAGCCTCAGCAGACAGCAGGGCAGACGCAGGGAGGCTGCGCGCCAAGCAGCCGCCCCGTGTCCTCCCGGTCGGCAGAGGAAGCACCTGCCTGGGGGCTGGAGAGACGGCCTGGCACATCTCAGGACAGGGGCAAGGGCCCGAAGGAGGCCACTCCACCCACCAGCCGCCTGCCCCAGCCCCTGCGGCCTGAGAGCTTGGCCCAGCGTGGGTGACGGAGCCTCATTACCCACCACACTTATTTTTGTCCTCTCTGACTATTTTGGGAAGCAGATTCTTAGATCAGCAATTAGAAATGTCACTTGTACTTTGGGGAAGGGGGAATAATTTGCGAGGTCTATAATTGAGAATAGTCATCAAATCCATCGACGACTCCAGAGATACAAAAATGGTAATTAATTTTAAGTTTGTGCTGGAATGCATAATATTTATCTCCTTTTGAACTTTTTCCTGAGTGGCATCAAGCTCGGCTACTCGCTTCCGTCTTCATCGGCTCCTATAGTTAGCTCAGGTTCTCGCTTTGTTGCCATTCCCCCCATTAGAAGTTTCTTTGGAGAAGGAAGGAACGACAGAAGACTAAACTCTGGGGTCACCCAGCGATCAGCACCTGGCTTAGGATAATGACACCAGCGTTTGATCTCCCAGGCCTTGGGATCTCAGAAAGCAGGTGTTGGGGGAGGGAGAGAGGACCGGGAATTAGGGAGAAGGAAGCATCTAGACACCTTTGAAGAGGCAAAGCAGGTCTGGGGGCTGCTGTCCGCACAAGCTGGTGAGTTCCTGTCGTCTGGGCCTGCCTGGATGTACCTGATACATTGACCATCTGAGAGGGGGCATTTGCCAACTTGCTCTAAGAAAGCAAGCCTGAGCAGAGGTAAGGTCACCGCAGTCCTGCATGGTCAAGTCAAGGTGCATCTACAAGGTGGGCTCCTCCCTGGGCCTCTTCCGTGGCTTGTAGGGTCATGGTCATTTGTGGCCTGCGTCCTCACATGATTGTCTGTGTGTGGGTCCATGTGTCTAAAGGGCACAGGTCGTGCTGGATGAGGACCTCCGCACAGACGCCTCGTCCCCTGTCCGCGTCTCCGACAAGGCTCCTTCTCTACAGAAGGCAGGCGCGTGGGCTGGAATGTTTCAATGCGAATCTAATGTGGAATTTTAATGTGAATTTAGAGGCTCGCTGTCCAGCCCACCACGCCAAGACGCAGAGCACAGACAGGCACCCCTTGCTCTCCCAGGAAAATGGTAGGGGCACAGAGAGGGCAGGGCCGCTGTGACTGTTCTGGAAGATGCCACGCCCCTACTGGGTGCCCCAAGATGACAGGACCTTGAGACAGACCTGTGTCAGCTCTGGGTCAGAGAAACGGCTGTGGGGAGAGGCAGGACCCAGAGGGAGGGAAGGCACGGGCGGAGCCAGGCCTGCTGCAGAGCCTGGCACCCTGCACGGCTCCGAGCCCCTCGCCTGCCCCCTGCCCAGATGAGGAAGCAGACAGCCCACCCGATGGCTGCGTCAGTGCAAGAGGGTCAGCGTTTCGTGGCAAACCGAGCCACGTCATACATGTGGGTTAAGTCACATGGGTTGAGTCTGCTCCTGCATGTACTCAGGACCCTGGAGGGTCTCAGGTGACGACAGACTCGTGGCAGCCTGGCTGCTCCTGACCCCTGGCCTTTACACCCCCCCCCCAGTTCATGACAGGTCCTGCATGTGTGCCCAGGGAGCTCCGGGGATCAAACTGGGCTCACTGATTCTGTGTGAGTCACCTCTTGCGGCTGAGCCTCTTGCTGGCCTCTCCCGGGACTGTAGGCCCAGCTCTGCTGTGCTCTCCTCCTTGCATTGGCACCTGCGGCGTGGACGGCCCATGTCTTGTCCTCGCATTGGCACCTGCACCGTGGATAGCCTATGTCTTGTCCTTGCATTGGCACCTGCGGCGTGGACGGCCCATGTCTCCTCCTTGCATTGGCACCTGCGGCGTGGACGGCCCATGTCTTGTCCTTGCATTGGCACCTGTGGCATGGACAGCCTATGTCTCCTCCTTGCATTGGCACCTGCGGCGTGGATGGCCTATGTCTCGTCCTTGCATTGGCACCTGCGGCGTGGACAGCCTATGTCTCGTCCTTGCATTGGCACCTGCGGCGTGGACAGCCTATGTCTCGTCCTTGCATCGGCACCTGCGGCGTGGACAGCCTATGTCTCGTCCTTGCATCGGCACCTGCGGCGTGGACGGCCCATGTCTCGTCCTTGCATGGGCGTGGACGGCCCATGTGTCATGTAGGTTTGCTCCTCCTGAACAATTGCAGCACAGCCGAACCCAAGGGGCCCAGGCCAAGGAGTCAGAACCTCACCTTGCAAGTCACCAGCTGCCTGCTCTCTGCTCCTGTGCTCTGAGAAACCAAGGAGCAGACTGGGCAGCGCTACGCGCAACGACAGCCCAGCAGCCATCCATCCAAGGCCCCCCCTTCAGTCACAGCAGCCAGACCTCTGCTCCCACCACCGCACGAACACGCCCTAAATCCAATTGATCAGATGTAAAACACGGCCTCCCCCTTCCGTGCACAGGCGGGTCAAAAATGGGTGATGTTCATTGCATTACTGGGCACAAACATGATTTTAATAATTACCATGGGCCAGAACCTGTGCCTGCGCCTGAATAATGAACTTGAATTCTATTATCACTCAGCATTAAATATCTCCCAGCTCAGCTCCCGTGGCAGGCTGGCACAGTGATGCCCGTGGCACACACCAGCACCCTCTGCGGAACATCCGGTCCAAGATGAAAAATCTCTGCTGCTCTTCCGAGCCCCTAATCACATGGCATCACACAGCCGCGAGAAGCCTTGTGTGAGTTAGAGCCGTCTGTTCAGTAATGGGGGGGGGGATCGGCTTCAATCGGTGACGGTTTCAAGTAGTTTTCCTGTTGGCTGAAGACAGAATGATTCTGTATCTGGGGACACCTTTTAGCGGTGGGACCGTATCTTTGCATTTGAAACAATTCGTTTACAGTTCTTTTCTGCACTGCCAGTGTCGGAAGTCACTGTGCTGAGCGAGTGGGCTGCACCCCAGGATC
The DNA here is from genome assembly GCA_023101885.1 of Typhlomys cinereus. NCBI lineage: Eukaryota > Metazoa > Chordata > Mammalia > Rodentia > Platacanthomyidae > Typhlomys > Typhlomys cinereus. Next base: position 7,127,056 of record JALPQD010000077.1, read on the forward strand.
AAAGGCAGAGCAGGAGTCCGAGACCCTCTCTCCCAGCCCCTCCATCCTGCAGCGGCAGACGGTGAGACTCAGAGAGGTTAACTGCCTTGTTCGAGGTTACCCGAATAACGGAAGAGCCTTCAGCATCGCTGCATTTCAAAGGCCCGCCTCTCCGGGCTGTTTAACTGGTCAGTTGGATTCAGCAGCCTGCCTTGCAAGGAAGGGCACGGAGCCGGCACGCGGGGAACAAGCCACATGGTTCAGGGCCCCTTTGCGTGGAGGAAGCAAACACAGAACCACTCCCTAGGATGATTCTAGAAAGTGCGCCAGGTGAACCTTCTCCTGAGCTACCGCAAGGAAGATTGTGAGTGGAGAAGGTCCTTGAGGGGAGGCGACCCTGCTGTGTGCCAAAGACACCCCTGCACCCACAGGCCCAAAAGGAAGAGGCAGGACAGGGCAAGCCCTGCCTTGGTGGGGCGGAGCCTGTTTGTTCCAGAACAGTTTCCGTAGTCTGTCCCCCCGGGACCCTGAGCCCTTGCGTGCACAGAGACACGTGTGCAGACGCTCTTTTCCCAGAAGAATCGAGAACGGTGGTGGACACAGAGGTTACAGACCCGATCTGGGGCCTCACGGGCCACAGGGGACGGTCAGGCCTCCCTGCTGCTTTCCTCCAGTCTGGGTCTGTCCTCCCTTATGTTTGATGCCCACGACCAAAACCATCCGAGCTCCTCCGCTTCTCCAGATATGACAGCGTTCTCTACACACACACCCGTGTCTCCGTCCTTGCGCCTTCATTTTATAAAGTGCCTTTCTCACTCGAGAGATTTTTCTGTCCTGCGCACTGGCAGTAGGGTGCTGCTGGAGAAATTGATTTTTACACCACTTTGCCTCACTTGGGTACATGTATTACTACATTCACATGTAATTTTTAATGTTGCATCCTTCTTTTTATTAATTTGTAGTTAGTATGCAAAATAATGGGCTGTTATGAAATGATGGCACACATTTGCCATTTTGCCTGGCTCTTTGCCCTTCTGCCCCACCCATCCCCCCTCTTCCCTCTTGGTCCCCTCCATACCCCACATTGTTCCCATCCTTCTTTCAGGCCTCCTGAGGCGGTCAGTCAGCAGGGACAGGGCCTGACACAGAGTAGGTTAGCTGTGCAGATCTCAGGTGTGGCCATATCCAGCGGCCGGCTTTGCCTGGGGGAGAAGCCGTCCATGATGCTGCCGGCTCAGCAAGTAGTTCAAGTCCTTAGAGGCAGAAAGAAGAAATTTGACCTGCTGACTATGAAGCCCAACCCTGATTCTGTAACCTTGAACCCGATTGCTGCAGTCAGCCTGATGGCTGCTGATAGAGACCCTCAGATGGCTTAGGGAACAAGGGGTTTGTTTTCTTACAATAGTCCAGTTACAGTTCTCAGTCCAGCTTGACGGGAGAGCACGCACCAGCACCAGGGCCGAGGGAACTGGCCACACCATCACCTCATAGCGACTGAGAGAGGGACGATCCTTACTTGCCAGACCAGCATGTCTGGCCAAGTGTACACAAGGATGCCAACTCTCTCAACCAGTTCTCTGTATTTTATTCCAGGGCCTAGTCCTTATCCACCATGGATTGGGAGGGACTTCCTCATCAGCTAGACAGTCTCCTGCTGGTTTGTTGCTTTAACTCAACCACTAATTCTCTATAAATGTCCCCAGAGCTCAAACCTCAACTGTCATATTGACACCTGTGCTTAACTATGACACGCCATCCCTTGTCAACTTGACACAAAAATAGCACTTTCAAACTGTAACCTTCAGTCCTTGTTCCCAAGATGTTAAAAGTTATTTTAAAAATATAAATACATTTCATAGACAAATTTAAAATGTTCTCTCATTAAAACTTCAGTTCCAACATTTTAATAATTCAAAATTTTTAACCTTAAGAGTATGTTAAATCAGAATAAGTTAAATCCTTTAAAACAAATAAAACATTAAAGCAGAAGTATCTTGACATAATAATAAAACATTCAATTAAGATTAGAGTCCAGCAAATCGAATACCACATCCTTTACTTCAATGTTCATCTTCTGCTGCTCATCACATAATCACGGTGGCTCAAAGATTCTAGGCATTCCCAGTCCCTGTTCACAGCTCAAAGTTGTAGAAGCAGAGTTCCTCTGAACCAGGCTGAATCTCCACTTGCAGCCATCCTCAGTATACATCCCACAATTCTGGAATCTCCAACTACATTCTAGGTTCACCTCTGCAGCTATAAGCTTCACCTTTCCTTGCAGGAACTCTGCTTTTGCTGCTCTCCATGAATTCTTCAGTCAAATACCAAAGCCAGTACCACCTAGGGGATGCTGCCAGGTTCTGCAGCGAGGATGAAATGTAGCTTGGTCCACTCCAGCCACAACTGTAGCAACTTTCATGTGCTGACTCTGGAAAAGCCTCTTTCTAGGCAGCCAAAACTTCCAAAGAAACAGCTATAGTTTGGACCTTTGGCCCCTGAAGGAATCTGGGTTTTCAAACCATGAAATGGCCGTGCTGTAGTGTTTGTCTCCTCCATGATCCCAGTGCAAATCACTAGGTTTCCCTGCACTGACGTCCATTTCTCCAACAGCAGCAGATGTTCTGCTACCTTCCCTTTCCACATCCAGAGCTTCACAGCCACCAACACAGCTCTCCTCTGTCAAGCAAACCAGTCTATTGTCTCTAAATTCAACTTCACCGAAATCCTCGTTCCCTTCATCACAAACTGGGCCCAAGTAGCTCATGATTCTCTCAGCACCACTATTCTCCAGATGGTCCACCAAACTCTATTTAAATGTTTTTGCAGCCACAAAAGTCTTCAAACATTTCCAAATTTTTTCAACAAAAACGTTTGAAATCCATAAAAGCCACATAGCCAGATTTATCAGCAACATTCCCACTTCCTAGCACCAAATTGTATTGCAGTTGCCTACATGGTTGCTGATAAATGATCATCACATAGTTTAAGGGAACAAGGGATTTACTTTCTTATGATAGTCTGGTTACAGTTCTATAGTCCGGCTTAACAGGAGAGCACACACCAACATCAGGGCCTAAGGAACCGGCCACACTATCTCTACATAGCAGCTGAGCGGAGGACGATCCTTACTTGCCAGACCAGCATATATGGCCAAGTATACACAAGGATGCCAACTTCCTCAATCAGCTCTCTGTATTTTATTCACTATCCAGGGTCTAGCTCCACCCACCATGGGCTGGGTCTTCCCCATCAGCTAGACAATCTCCTGCAGGTCTGCTCTAGGCTTAACCCAATCACTAATTCTCTACAAATGTGCCCAGAGTTCAAACCCTCAACTGTCAAGTTGACACCTGTGCCTAATTAAGACACCAATGTACCTCTCAGTCCCAATGTTCCTCTGAATCTCTAGCCCCAATCCTAATGGTGCCTAGGATCTCTAACCCTAACCGCAATCTCTCTTGCATCTCTAACCCTAACCCTAATGCCTCTGAGTCCTGCATATTCTGGTCTCTGAAGCCCCACCAGCCTCCTGCTGTTTCCCTCTGTCTTCCTTTCTTCTTTTCTCCTCATCCTCTGCCCTCAAGTTTTCTGAATTGTTCTCTAGTCTGATTAGAGCTGGAGGCTCCAAGGCCTGTTACCAATGGTGTAGAAGCCCTGGCCCGATACCACAGGGCTCCCAGGAGCAGCAAGGTTCCAGCGGCCATTTGTGGGGTGCGTGACTCGGGGAGTGTAGTGAGATTGGCTGGAGGCCTGAATCACAGTCAGGAAGGGAGGACGAGCTCAGGCAGAGCCTCGGCCAGGAAGGAGCGGAACAGGAGGCCCCTCAGCCCACAGCACAGAGCCACAGGTCAGGGGTGCTAGTGAGGGAGGCTGCTGCCCGTGTGCAGAGTACCCATCTCGGCAGCACCTGTGCAAAGTGATCGGAGGGTGAGAGGAAACAGGGACAAAGATAAAGCCAGAGCGGGCTGGGTGTGTGGATCCGGGCTGGGTCGTGGATCCAGACTCGCGTGCAGAGCCTCTGGCTTCTCTGCACTGGCCCAGTGGGCCCATGGCTTCCCCACTCACAGGTTCAAACAGCAAGAAGGACAGATGCGGTCGGTCCTGCCAGGGGCCGGCTGCGTCCACGCTGCTGGCAGAGGGCTTCATCGTGCTGTGGATCTGCACAGAGGGTCATGAATGTTCACTCTGCCTGCACTGCAGCAAGGGTTACAGGGAACCTAGAGATGACTTCAAGCAGGCGAGTCCATCCTGCAGCCTGGGTCACGTGCACCCCAGATGTGACCATCCTGCAGCCTGGGTCACATGCACCCCAGATGTGACCATCCTGCAGCCTGGGTCACGTGCACCCCAGATGTGTCCATCCTGCAGCCTGGGTCACGTGCACCCCAGATGTGACCATCCTGCAGCCTGGGTCACGTGCACCCCAGATGTGACCATCCTCCAGCCTGGGTCACATGCACCCCAGATGTGACCATCCTGCAGCCTGGGTCACATGCACCCCAGGCGTGTCCATCTTGACTCCAGGGTTACATGTCCCCTAGGTGTGTCCATCCTGGGACCCCTGGATCATGTGCACCCCAAGAAAGCTGTGAACGCAGCTTGCACATTTGCAGATGGCAGCTGTCATGCCAAAAGGGCAGACATGCCTGCGTTTTCAAGTCCACCAGAGGACACATGTGGATTGTGAGCCAAGCACCATTTTTATTAGAGACATGCCAAGTCACCAATTCAGGTGTCTGAACCCTCCCCCCATCATTCATGGGGGGTGAGTGTCCTGGTCAGTTAATCTCAGTAGCTGCGAGGCTACAGGAAGCATAGGTTGGAGCTTGGTGTTCAGAGAACCGTGCTTACGCCCCAGGGAGACGGGAGAGCTCCCCTGTTCCTCTGCATGTGTCTGACGCTACGGGGGTGGGGGGGTTATGCCAGGGCCTCTGAGCAGAGACCCTGACAGGCGGTGAACATCACTGGGTCCTTGTGTGGCAGGACTTACGTGACTTGACTTAGTAACCGTAAGCCCCGGGGCATGGCTGCTGTGGACCACCGGGTCCAGCTTCAGTGTTATCTGACGCAGGCCTGCAGCGCTGGCTGGGGACAGCGCTGTCCACGGAACACAGCTAGACTGGCAGCCGCTAAAGCAGAGCTTGATGTGTGTGAAGGGAGGAGTTCCGGGTCAGGGGAACAAGTCTCATTTGAATCCCCCGGAGTCACGGCCCTTCAATCAAGAGTCCAGCGGGCTCACTGGCTGCGGCTTGGTCCTGTGAGGGGAGAGAGGCGCATCCATTCAGGGCGGCCCTGTCACACGCGGGGACGGATTGCGGGAACCTTTCTCCAGCTCTCTCCGTGGACTGCAGGCATCCGCCAACCTCACTGCGCTTTGGGATGAAGGAACCATCCAGACCTTTCGGGAGTTGCCAGCTGTGGGCTGACTCTGTTCTGGGAGACCTGGAGAGTCACGGTGACCTCTGGCCAGAGCCAGGGCTTAGGGGGGCAGGAGATCCAGGGGTGATGTACAGCCCAGACCACAGCGGCCCTGACCCCATCCATCTTGTGGGGGCTCCACAGCGCCGGATGAGAAATCACAGCCGACACACCCAGCGTCTGCCGACTCCTACATCAGACCCCCGAGCTTGGGAGTGAGGGCCGCCATGGGGAAAGAGGCAGAGGGAAGCCGCGAGGCGGCCTCAACCCAGGAAAGCAACCTCGCACTGTTGTTTCCAGAAGGCTCCAGAGAGGTCTAGAAGGGTGCCGGGTGGCACTTCCACCACGGTCTCGTGCACGCCCTTTGGCCTATGCAGAGGACGAGTGAACGGTGACTTTGGGGTATCATGCGCCCAAGCAGGGGTCGCCCGTCACAGCTGAGGTTCCCGGTGTGGTTCCTGATGGACAACCTTCTGGTCCTGGTCTGACACAGCCTTTTCTTGCCCCCATCCACAGAGGCCTGGGGGACCGTCAGCCACACCCGTGCCGACGGGGGCCTATCAACCCTGCAGCCCTGCGTCACCATGTAGTCCTCGGGGATCCCGGTCACCCTTTCTCCTGAAATGTCACACTGGTCCATCAGGCACTGGAAGTAGAGCAAGACGCAGCGACCGGTCTGCAGTTATTGGCGGGACACCCAGAGCGGGAAGTGACTCCGCCGAGAGCCCAGGCCCGTCCACTGCAGGAACGTTCCCAAGAGCCCGGCGGCATGGGCGGGCCGCGGCATCCCTTCTAACGTGAGGGCAGCGAATGCGCGGGGCCCTCCTGCACCCACAGCGAGGGCTCTACATTTGGAGGCAGCACATTGCACACCTGGGCGGATGCTCCGGCCCAGTGAAGCTGACAGCTAGCTGCTGGTTGGGGCGGGCTCCTGGGCAGAAGGCGGCGGGGCCACACTGTTGATCTGGAGGTGCCTGAAGCCAGCGGCAGAAGTGGTGCTGTCCAGGGCACGTGGCAGGCCTGGGGTGAGTCGCGGCCCAGACCCGGGGGCGTGGGAGTGAGCCGCAGCCCAGGCCGGGGCGGGGGTGGGGGTGTGTGGGGGTGGGGGTTGGTGAGCCGCAGTCCAGGCCCAGGGGGTGGGGTGGTGAGCCGCAGCCCAGGCTGGGGGGGGTTCATGGGGATGCCCGAGGGGCATGGGGGTGAGCCTCGGCCCAGGTCTGAGCAGCATGGAGCTCAGCCTGAGACCTCCCTCCAAAAGCCCCTTCTTTCTTAGGACAGCTCTTGGTCTGCTGTTGGGCCTTATTGAATCTGGGCGCTTGGACCCCCTGTTACTAATGGCCAAACCGTCCATTATGGTCCAAGTGTGACTGACTGCTAAGTTGCAAAGGTGACCCCACGCTGCATCTTCACAGAGGCAGGCATTTGAGTGTCTCAGAAGGCCCTGAGGTCACAGAGGCGTGGCCAGGTCCCCACCTGCTGCGCCCACCCTCTCTCCCGCCTGCGGTCTGGGCACAGTGCAGCGCTCAGCTCACAGAACACTCAGCCTGGTCCACAGCTGCTTCTGCACAATCGCAAGCACCGCGGACTAGACGGCTGCCCGTGTGGCTGCTTCCCAACTTCCCTGAGGAGGCGGGGACCCCACGGCAAGCGGAGCTGTGAGCACATTTCTGCTTTATGCAGCTCGCGTGGAGTGAACATGTAGCCGGATGTGCGCACCCCAGTCCCTGGGCAGAGTGGGTGGCGCCCACCTCTTTCATACTTCATGTAAATGCTACCCGCATGTCGTCCTGCGTGGCTCTTTGTGTAGCACATGGCATGTCTGCTGCGTTCTTGCCTGTCCCGCGGACCCCCTGTGGCTGGACCAGCAAAGGCTCTTAGCAGGACTGTGTTCAACGCCTCTGGGACCGCGCAGAAGGGACTGTGACCCAGTGAAGAGACGCTGGCTCTGGCTCCCACAGGGACTGAGACCACCTCTACCAGGAGCAGGGACCAGATGGCCCCTGGTGTCTACCCAGAGCGTCTGCCCCTCCGTGGGCTGCACAGTGGCAGCTAAGGAAGACCACTGTGCAGGGGCTGCTGCGACAGGCCTTTGATGCCGTGAGTTTGGCTAAGACCCTCCCCCACACACACCTCCTGCTGACCTGTCTTTTCTCCTTACTGGGTTCTGTACATTCATCAGGCACGGGTCCTTTGCTCGTGCACGCCCCTCGTGCACGCCCCTTGTGCACGCCCCTCAGCTGTCTTGGCTGCATCATGCGTCCTCCGATGAACGCAGGATCTGACCCTAAAGCAGCCCACGCCCTCGCTCTCCCCAGACCTCTCCCCAGAGCTCTCCCCAGAGCAGGGTTTGTTTAGAACGCTGCCCACACGAAGCCCGCGAGGGTGGACTGTCTGTTCTTCACAAAGCTTCTTGTCCTTGCATCCAGACCCGTGATCCATATGAATTGATTTCGTATAAGGCAAAAGAAGGAATGGAGGCGGTCCTCCCAAGGCGGTCCTCCCGAGGTGGTCCTCCCAAGGTGGTCCTCCCAAGGTGGTCCTCCCAAGGTGGTCCTCTCTTACAGATATCCAATGTTGAAGAGTCGTATTTTTTTTCTTTTTTGTGCGGCCACCTCAGCTTTGCTTTTAATCTCTCCTTCATCGGTGGGGTCCCAGCTTCCTCATCATCTCCCCACTCTGGCGTCTTTCTGTCCTAGGATGGAATCCCAGCTCCCGTGGCCCGTCAGTTATCACGCTCTCAGGTTCCTGCGGCCCGTCGGTCCTCACACGCGTCCCATCAGTTACACACTCTCAGTTCCCGCATCCCCTCAGCCCTCACACGCGTCCCATCAGTTACACACTCTCAGGCTCCTGCGGCCCGTCAGTCCTCACACTCTCACGTCTGCGGGTCCCACAGCCGGGGCAGGCCAAGGAGTGGCCAGTCCCCCCTCGCAGCCGCCCTCATCTGCTGCCTCCTGCGGGAGCAGACCCAGGCTGCTTCATTCTGAAGTCTTTCCACAGACGGGCTGACCCCGTCGCCCTGCCACGTTGCATCAGGGTCCCTGACTGCTGCTCCCTGTGGCACCCCCGAGGCACCAGCCTGCTTGTGGCTGAGGCGGCTGGACATGTTCTACACCGAAGACCTGTGTCTTTTGATCATCTTCAGAAACCAGGACCAGAGTCCAGTCGTGCTGCAGTGGGAGCACCACTCTCGTGCGCTTCCTGCAGGCAGCCCGCGCTGGGGGGGGGGGCTCGCGTGTGACACCAGGAGGGGCGAGGTCACAGGTGGGGGAGGGGCTCGAATGTGACACCAGGAGGGACGAGGTCACAGGGAGGAGGAGCTCGCTGTGACACTCACCGGGAGGGCGAGGTCACAGGGGGGAGGGGCTCGCTGTGACACTCACCGGGAGGGCGAGGCTATCGCAGAGCTGACCAGGCTCTTGTTGGTTTGGTCCTGCACATTCACATGGTGGCGCACGTTGCAATCCTGAGGCTGGGGACAGATGGGCCCTGGGACTTGCTGGCCATCCTGCCTAACCTAATTGCAAACCCCAGGACAAGGAATATCTCAAAAGAAGAAGGGGAAAGAAGGGAGGAAGGAAGAAAAGAAAGAAGAAAGAGAAGGAGGGAAGAAGAAAGAGGAGGAGGGAGGGAAGAAGAAAGAAAAGATGATGGCTCCTTAGGATGACACCCAAGGTCACCACACGCACACACACAGATACACAGAGACACACACATCCACACACACACACACACACACACACAGAGAGACACACAGAGACACACACACCACACACACACACACACACACACACAGAGACACACAGAGACACACACATCGACACACACACACACAGACACACACACACAGAGATATCCATAGACACCACACCAGACACACACATCCACAAAACACCTACCACACACACAGACACACACACACAGACACACACACACAGATATACACAGAGACACACACATCCACACACACACACACAGACACACACACACAGAGACACACACATCCACACACACACAGAGACACACACATCCACACACACACAGAGACACACACATCCACACACACACACACACACACACACACACAGAGACACACACATCCACACACACACAGAGACACACACATCCACAAACACACACACACACAGAGACACACACATCCGCACACACACACACAAACACACACACACCCCGCTCACTGTGTGAATGCAAGTTGCCTCCCACACCCTTTGCTGTGTTGACGTTTGCGAGGCTGGCACTTTCATGATGTGTTCCCTCGCTGGAGGAAGGCGCGTCACAGGGGACAGACGTGAGGTTCAGCCTGGTCCTGCCTCCTCTCCTGGGGTCGCTCGCTGTCTTCTCTTGCTTGCTGCGGTGACCTGCGCCGGCCTTCTGCGTCTGCCGCCAGCCACACGCCTTCTGCTATGTGATTCGCAGCAGATGGCCAGATGGCCAATGTTCTCTTCGCAACAGTCAGCCAAACAAAATCCCTTTCTCCCCTCAGGTTGCTCAAGTCTAAGTATTGTTTCACAGCAAAAGGTAACACAGCACACAGCACCAACACACCCAGCACACCCCCCCCACACACACACGAGTACCGAAGGCAGAGTCCTTGTTCACTGCTGACTGAGTCCAAGTAAAAGGGGCCAGATTCAACATCTTCTCTGAAATAATAGATAAGGGATGTGAAAAAAGGGGGGGTCTCAAGGTGCTTGGGAGTGTAGGGCAGGGACCCCTGGGAGGCTGAGCAGAGTTGAGGGGGCTGCCCGATGTTTCCAGGCACAGTTCACAGGGGACCCATGTGGCGAGAGGGGCTGCTGGGGCGAGGGGACAGCAATCCAGGGTCAAGCAGGCTGTGCAAGCTCCGGGAGGAGGCACGCATAGGGGTACCCCAGAAGACACAGAGAGCCCTGGGGGCTTCTAGATCCCTCAGAGCCCAGCAGTGTTGGGTGCACACCTGTGAGGATGCTTGACCAGCGCAGAGCGGCGCCCCAAACTCACAGACCGGAGCAGAGTGGCACCCCAGGTTCACAGGCCAGAAATAGTCATCATTCTCACCTAGCGAGTGGAAAATTCCATAATTCATGGGCCATTAGGCGTTTTACTCTGAAAGGTCAGGCCTGAGGAAGAGGGGAAGCCAGCCCTAGACTAAACATTCTGTCCAGCTGAGAAACGTGGAAAACAAACCCTAAAAAGGACAAACTGTTTCCAAGTAACCAGCTGCACTTCAGAGCAGATCTCAGGGATAATTTAGGAATAGGAAACATTCAACACTCAGACAAAGGAAATTCGCAAGTCTCTGGCATCTAATCAAAGACTACCGATTGCGTGAAGATTTGGGAGGCTTCAACTCAAAATGAGGAAGAAAAAAATATCATCCGTCGAATAACACGGAAGTCAGAGAGATGGAAGATTGTATGGAGACTGCATTTCTGTCTTCAAAAATACTAAGAGGGGCTGGGGGAAGGAGCGGCATGGAAGTTGCTGTGAAGCCTCAAAATAGAGGTGAAAGCTAGAGGCAAACCCACAACACACAAGATGGAAAATACCCAGAAAGGGACCAGAGACAGATTAGATGTTGCAGAAGGAAACGCAGACACAGCCACAGCACGCTGTGGAAACTAAAACCGACGGAGAAAACAGATGGACAAGGTCGGCTTTGGAGGGTCTCTTCCAGCAGCCTCACCTGTGTACCCCACCACGACTTTCCAGACAGACAGATGGCAGCGGAAACATCTAGACAGACAACTGATGGATGGGGTGAAGTTCAGGAAAAGTATACACCCACAAATTCAGAAAGCTCAAAGGACCCCCGAGATCAAGGTGAAGCCTTGGATAAGTTTGGACCCACTGGTAAAGATGAGCTCTTCAAGCCGTCCAGAGAGGAGGTCACATCACATGCGGAAGGTCGCAGAAAAATGACAGCGGATCCATCATCTGTGTCCACCCGAGAGAGCGCAGCGTCTCTCAAAATAGCAAAATCTCACCACGGATGTCCACCGGCCACGCCGCTCCTTCCCCAGCCAATCTTAGTATTTTTGAACACAGGAATGCAGTCTCCAAAACCATTTTCCTGCCTTTTCTCTGACTTTCGTGTTATCCGATGGATGATTTTTTTCCTTCCTCATTTTGAGTTGAAGCCTCCCAAATCTTCACGCAATTGACAGTCTTTGATTAGATGCCAGAGATTTGTGAATTTTACCTTGTTTGAGTGTTGAGTATTTGTCCTTTCCCAGACGTTGCAAGGCTGAGAGAATTCATAGACGCCAAGAGGAATTGGTAAAATAGATCTACTTGCCTAATATGGAGCTTGGCAAGGTTGTGGAGCATAAGACACAGGCAAAAAATAGGTTGTTTTCCAGCAATGGACATTTGGACATTGGAAATATCACTTGCAAAAGCATCAAAAATATAAAAGGCATCGGGAGAGCAACATATGTGAAATCCTATACTCAGAAATTTATAAATGCTAGACGAGTGAAAACCACAAAGGGACAGGCATGGGCCACAGATGGGGAGAAAGACTCCACATAGTAAAGACATGAATTCGGGCGAAATGGGCAATGGGTTAATTCACGATTTTTGTCAAAATGCCAGAGGAGCCTTTCGTGTTTGGCTCTGAAATATACGTAAGAAAACAAGCTAGAGTGGAAAAAAAAACAATTTTAAACAGAATAAAATTCGAGGCTTCCTTGTCTGAATGAGTTGAAGGCTTTCCCGGTAGCTGCAACCATAAAGACAGGGTTGTATTTACATAAACATGCTAAACGGTCTTGAAGCACAGCAGTGCAGAACAGACCCCCGCTGTGAGGATGGCCGGCTTCGCGGCCGAGGTGTGCACGAGAGGCTGTAAGAGAAAGATATTGTTTTCCTAACTACCTAGAGTGCAAAGTTTTGCTTTTTAACATTAAAAATGTCAAAACTACAGAAAACGCGAACAGCAGAGCAGTAAATATTTTGAAATGTAACTGAGAAGAGATGCCTGCCCTAATTGACAATATGCTTGCATGTGTCTGAAGTAAACCGGGAGCAGTCAGGCAAAGTTAATCTGGGGGCTTCCCGAGGGTCTCTCTGGGCCCTGAGCCTGGACGCACGTCATCCGGGCCACCTGGCCCACATTTGTAGATGGTTCTTTCTTTCTCGGTGAGCTGTCGCGTGCCACAGATTTACCTGCTAAGGGACACCCGAGTTTCCTGTGTCCTGGCTCTCCACAACACTGAAAATATGGCTGTTTGCTTGCCCTACACGGTCCTTTCTTGGGATCAGCCCACTGCCTCTCAGACTCTCGTACTTTGTGCCGTCCAACTCGGCTTCTGATTTTGTCGAATTATCCTTTGTCTCCAGTGATTGAATTAGCGGCGTTCATTACCCTCCAGCTTTCAGCAACGTCTGTCACCACAATTCATGGCCCTTCTTAAATGGAATCACGTGCAACATTCCGTGGTGCGGGCTTGGCCCCGAAGCTTCGCCCTGAAGCTGTGTGGGCTGAGCAGGATCTTGTTTTCTGGCTCTGCGAGCTGGCAAGACTCCGGGCTTTGTGAGTCTGCGTGGCTTCAATGGAGGGCGCTAGGGCGGGCCCAGAGGCCTGGTGGGTGGGTGGGAAATACAGAGAACAGGTGAACCTGCATTTTTCAGGTGCATAAGCCAGGTGCTCAGATTCAAGTCTTGAATATTCTGCATGGCTTTGGGCCGTGGGCTATGCTGAAGGTTTGAGTCACATGCGAAATGTTGGTACTCCGCTGCGTGCCGCTGGGAGGTAGTGGAACCTTTAAAAGATGGCCCTGCTGGGTAGTCTGAGGTTCCGGAGAGCAGAGCTTCATCCAGGATGCTGTGGCCAGAGTCTCTTTTCCACACCTTTACAGCATGAGGTGAACGCGTTCGTTCCACCATAGACCTGAGACCACCGGGAACTGCCCACTAGCCCAGAGGCCTAGAAGCAACACGTCCAGTGCGCTGTGCATGGGGCCTCCGAAGTAACCTGTTCTCCTCATAGCGGATTCTCTCAGGCACTGGCCGCATCATGGCCAGCTGACCAGCATGTGAAAGACTCCACCTCTGTCTCCACGCACAGTCAAGGCGGTGCGAGACAAAGAGGCCCATTCTGGCTCCTCTGTGGGACATCTTTTTCTAAATTCACTCGCACTCACCCTGACATGTCCGACCTCTACTGCTGATGCATAACAGGCCACGTCTTTTCCTTCGTGACTAGTTTGCCTGAGAACCTGTGCTTCCTCTGACATGAGGTAGCAAGCATGAAAACATGCAGCTGGAATTCGGTCTGGACTTCTGTTATCTCGATCACCTAAGGAGAAGGGACTTGCTTCAATTGCCGAGACTTCCAACCGGCAAGCACAGCCTGTGGCTAATGGGTGCTTAGAGCTCACAGGCTCACAGGGCCTGGTCAGCGGTGGGCACCCAGGGAAGAGAGGCAAACGGAAAAGTGTTCTTAGAGTCCTATTTCTTTTCTCCTTTTTCTTCAGAGTGTTCTTGACATCTGGGAATTGGATACCACAGACATCAGTCACGTGCACGGCGACATCACGTCTGCATCTGGATAGCATGTGTCACAGTTAGAGACACATGTCAACCTGGCGACTGAAGGGTGAGCTCTGGGCACATTTGTGGAGAATTAGGAGTTCGGTTAAGCCCCAAGCAAACCTGCAGGAGATTGATTGATGGGAAGGCTCAACCCATGGGAGGCGGGACTAGGCTCTGGGCAGGTGGATTAGATGGAGGCAGGTGGAGGGACCCTTCGGCGTCCTTGGCCCCAGACAGGCTGTTTGACAAACGAGGCTTGTCCCTCTCTCGGCAGACTTGAGGATTTAGTGTAGCCTATTTCTTGGCTTCTGATGTTAGTATTAGCTCTCCTGCTGAACTGGACTACACACTGTGACCAGACAGAGCTAAGCCAAAGTAAAACCCCTTGTCCCCCTTAAGTCATTTGACTCTGAATTTATTGGTGACATTTAGAGTAACCGCAGCAGGGTTTTTTATGGTTTATGTCTCATTTCCTGCCTTACCTTCTCAATAAGATATAAGCAGATGCAGTGAATGTTGGCTCCAGGTCTTGGTCCTTAATTTATGAAGAATGGGTTACAGTCCATCTCTAACTGTGGCTCTCCGTTCACCGAGGGAGCAACTTCCAACCTTTCATTAGAAATAGTTCTTCCCTGAATGGATCTTGGCTTTTTCTGACTCACTTACAATGATTTTCCTTCTCACTTAATTTCTTTAAATGGTGCAGGAAGTAGTTATATGGGGATTTTTTAATGTATTTGAGAAAGAGAGAGAGAGAGAGAGAGAGAGAAGAGCATTTCCATGTCTTTGTGCATGGGCAGAAGTGAGAAGACCACCTTCACAAGTCAACTTTGTCCTTCCACCATGTAGACTCCAGGGACCAAACTCAGGCCTCCAGGTTTATGAACAGGCGTCTTTCATGCTGAGCTGGCTCTCTGGTCCCTGGGGACCGTTTTAGATTGCACTGTAACTAACACCGAAGTGGTACCTGTCCTCAGGGGTGCCACAGGATGTCTCAGTGATGTGCATCTCCTCAAATATTTGTCAATTTCATGGTACGCACATTCAAATCTCTTTGTTCTGCTCTTTTGAAACATCCTGTGGATGTGGAATCTGAACAAGTTGGTCTCCTGCAACTCTGAGCTGAGCACTGAGCCCCCAGTGGGCCCCACCAATGGGGCAGGTAGTTGGGCAGGAGAGATGGAGAGAGCATCACTGTACACTGGCCTTCAAAGCATGTGTCTATGTCTTCCAATATCCTCAAAACTTCTCCTTCGATGTCCTTTGCCGCCTCACCTTCCGTGGTCTCACCACCCACGACTGCACCACGGCTCTCATCTTGTTGACACTTAAGCCTCAGCAAACAGCTTCCTTGTGAAATTCACATCTTTGTGTCCACCTGACATGGAAATCCTCTGTTCCAGCCCCTGACTGAAGTATTCTGGGAGAGTTCCCTCAGACCGCTTTCCAATTAGCCATTCCCCTCTGTGACTCCTTCTAGGTGGCCAGAACTCCACAAGACTGAGTTCGAAGATCTGTTTTGGTGACTCCTTGTATATCCCATTGGCTCCTTTTCGCAAAACTGTGTTATGACACTTGCCAGTTTGTTTTCCTTCTCTTCTATTCACTTGCAAATTTTATCTTCCATTTTCTCTTTTAGCAGTTTTGATGTGCTTGTTTTGAAGTCCCTGCCTTTCCATAAGGACAAAAGTAATTTTCACCCCAAGATAATTCTTCTTCCCCCAGTTTGGTTGGTTGGTCACGTTTCCTTTTTTTTTTTAATTTGTTCAATTGTGTGTGTATGCGTGTATGCGCATGTGTGTGTGTGTGTGTGTGTGTGTGTGTGTGTGTGTGTGTAGAACCACAGGCAAATTCGGGAACAACTGCCATCTCCTCCTTGTTTACTCTGCCCCGGGATTCACAGGCTCCGCCCTACCAGGACCAGAAGCGCAGGCCACCCCCACTTCCAATCGCCATCTATACATGGGGTCTGGGATCTGAACTCAGGACCTTCCGCCTGCAAGGCAGAGGCTTAACCCCTGAGCCACTTCTCCAGCCCCCGGTTGATCACGTTTCTTAGAATGACTTCTGTTTCTGGTGATTCTGTCTTGATCTCCAGGCCAATTTGAAGTAGGGAAGTTTGAGATGGTTTTCCCCTGATTTCTGAACTTCTCTCCCATCTTCCTCTCCTGCTTCCATGGAGGGATTGTGCCTCTGCACTGAGCACAGCAGAGACCCCCAACTCACTCATAGAGTCATGTAACTTCTTTCAGGGTTGCTGCACATACCTTAGATGACATCAGGGCACATGCAGTGCCTGTGTCTGGCTTCAGTGTCCATCATGATGCCTGCTGTGTCTGGCTCAGTGTCCATCATGATACCTGCTGTGTCTGGCTCAGTGTCCATCACGATACCTGCTGTGTCTGGCTTCAGTGCCCATCACGATACCTGCTGTGTCTGGCTTCAGTGCCCATCATGATACCTGCTGTGTCTGGCTTCAGTGCCCATCATGATACCTGCTGTGTCTGGCTTCAGTGCCCATCATGATACCTGCTGTGTCTGGCTTCAGTGCCCATCATGATACCTGCTGTGTCTGGCTTCAGTGCCCATCATGGTACCTGCCATGGATAACTCAGTGCCCATCATGATACCTGCTGTGTCTGGCTTCAGTGCCCATCATGATACCTGCTGTGTCTGGCTTCAGTGCCCATCATGATGCCTGCTGTGTCTGGCTTCAGTGCCCATCATGATGCCTGCTGTGTCTGGCTCAGTGCCCATCATGATACCTGCTGTGTCTGGCTCAGTGTCCATCATGATACCTGCTGTGTCTGGCTTCAGTGCCCATCATGGTACCTGCCATGGATAACTCAGTGCCCATCATGATACCTGCTGTGTCTGGATTCAGTGCCCATCATGATACCTGCTGTGTCACTGCCGATGGATAACTCAGTGCCATCATGATAACCTGCTGTGTCTGGCTTCAGTGCCCATTCATGTACTGCTGTGTCTGGATTAGTTGCCCATCATGATGCCTGCGTGGTCTGGCTTCCGTGCCATCAGATGCCTGATGTGTCTGGCTCAAGTGGCCCATCATGATACCTGCTGTGTCTGCTCAGTGTCCATCCATGATACACCTGCTGGTCTGGCTCTCAGTGCCATCATGGTACCCCTGCATGGATACTCAGTTGCCCATCATGATACCTGCTGTGTCTGGATTCAGTGCCCATCATGATACCTGCTGTGTCTGGCTTCAGTGTCCATCATGGTACCTGCTGTGTCTGGCTTCAGTGCCCATCATGATACCTGCCATGGGTAACTCAGTGCCCACCACAAGATGCTTCCTCTGGTGCCCCAAGCCTGCGGCTCTTAAGCCACAACACCCGGGTTTGCAGCCAGCTGTCATCAGTCATCCCTCCGGGGTCCTCTTGCTCCTGTCCCCACCCAGGTGGTTCTGGTCATCTCATTGTGACTGGGTCCCGGCACATCTGTCCTCCTGCATCTGGACTTGCAGACAAGCTGCCCCCACTGCCCCCTGTGTTCATCATTGTTGGGGACACAGAGCCACCACATTTGATTTGGGGGCCCAGGCTTTGCTCAGATTGCCTTCACGATTTCACCATCTCTCGGGGTGCATGCGGCTCTGCAGCACGGGCTTCCTAGTCTACCTCGGTGGGAAACCCTTGTAATTGCTTTTAACGCTGAGGGTTTTAAATAATAAATACTTATTTTATCTTTTGAACCCCTTGTAATTACTTTTAACTGATAGGGTTTTAAATAATAAATGCTTTTTGTCTTTTGCTCAGAAATTTTCAAACAAAAACAGATTATAAAGATTATAGAGTAAAATGAAGATGCTTCTCTTTGTGGAATTAAGTAGAAAAGAATAATACAAAATTAATGTGTAATGGGCAAGGATTATCTGCACATGGACAGGCACAGAACGAAAGCAGAGAAATAAAGACATCAGGTTACTTAATGTTGTAGGAATTTGGATAAATATGTTTTCGATTTTTATTTTGGACCAAAGTCACAATAATCAAGGTTTTGTAATTGTTTGGTGGATTGAAGAGAAAGAGGAACCAAGAATCATTGTTTCTAATGATTAAGTTTTTTATTTTTTTTTCTGGAAGAAATAGGTCAAGTCCACAGGCAGTGGGAATGCCCGCGGGAAGAATCCATCCATTGTCTCAGAGAAATAAATAAAAATAGTAACGCTGGAAAGAGAAAGAAGTCTCTTTGAACCAAACAGTATGTGAAGTCACGGGCTGTCTGAGAGGCCTGGGACGGAGTGTTCTCCACGGCTGCGCATGTGCTGACCTGCATCTTTGGAGAGGCCTGGCACGTCACAGGGTCAGTAAGACAGAGTCTGGGGCGTCCTGAGCAGGAGACGGTGGGACACTTCAGGGTCCCTAAGCTGGAGGAGCAGAGAAGTCATGGAGGTGAGGGAGGTGGGTAAGGGGGAGGAGGCAGGGGTGGGGAAGGTGAGGAAGGTGGGGCTCGTGGGGGAGGTGAGGGAGGCGATGGAGGTAAGGGGTGAGAGAGGTGAGGGAGGTGAAGGAAGTGAAGGAGGCTGGGGATGAGGGAGGTGGGGGTGAGGGAGGTGAGGGAAGTGAGGAAGGTGAGGGAGATGATGGAGGTGGGGGTGGGGAGATGTGAAAAGTGGGGGAGTTGAGGGAGGTGGGGGTGGGAGGGAGGTGAGGGTGGTTGAGGGAGGTGAAGGAGGTGGAGGTGAGAGAGGTGAGGGAAGTAAGGGAGGTGAGGGAGGTAAAGGAGATGATGGAGATAGATAGTAATAGATGACCCTCTGCTGCACTGGGCTCCCCCAATACCTCCACAGAAGTTTAGGGTCTCTGCACTTCACAAGGGAAGGGATCTTAAGAAGAATTTCCCATCATCTATTTACACGACCAAAGGTTAAGGAGCACATGCAACAGAAAAAGATTCAAATATCCACATGATGAAGGATTTCACTCCACAGCTTTGGCCTTTGCTAATGTTTCATTTATTCATTTATTTACTTGAGAGAAGGGGGAGAAAGAAAGAGGTGGGTGGGGGCCACTCAGACTCTGAGACCAGACTCAGCAGTGGGCACGAAGCCCCGGGCTACTTACGGCTCACGTGGCACCTAAACACACTCCCACGGGAAGACCCAATAGGATCAGGCTGCTGCTAACAGGGCTCAGGAATATTTATGGACACACGAATGCATCCAGCATCACGGGAAGGACTCGTGTTGACTGATGCCCAATAAAAAGTCGTCAGAAATGCGATATGGCAGGAATTTCAGCTGACAGGGAGATGAATCAACCGAGACAGACCCCGAACCAACAGGAGCATTTGAATCAGCAGACAAAGACACCCCGAAAGACACTGAAACAGCGACCGCATGCTCACAGAGCTAGCAAGGGAGATGGAAGATGTAGCAGGTTCTCACAGATTCTAGAGAGGAAAACCTACGTGTGAGACCATGGAATCAGCGCTAATTAGGAACCAAGAAAAGTGATCTAACACAGTCCCAATAATAAACAGGCATTGTGGCACTGTGAGATGTTTGTCGTGCATGGTGGGAGTCCTCAGAGTGGGGAGAAAAGATATTTAGAGAAATGACGCTGAAGTGTTTCCCAATCTGGTAAAATGATACAAGTCCAAGCAGCTCCAAGAAGATAAGACATGAAGAAAACCACCCCAGACACGTCACGTGCCTGCTTGGGCCTCCCACGAGGAAGAGGGCACTGTGCCTGGTATAGCTCCCTGGGTCCACTCTCTCTGACCCTCTGACAGAGTTCCCTTATTTGAGGCTGGCCTGTCCCCCTCGTGTGCCCCCCATTTCTCTATCATTCATCCTCTGATGGACATGTCGGTTGACTCCTTGTCTTTCTTAGAGAACAGAGTGGTAATACCTGGGCAGTGCCCAGGTCTCTGTGAAACGTGATTTCTGTATCTTCAGATACCAACTTCTACAGGGATTGGATCATGTGGGCATTCTATATTTAATCTTTGAGGGGTGTCTATTCTATTTTCAATAGTGGCCACAATAATTTACATCCCTGCCAACGGCATGTGTTTTTGGATATAACCCCCCCCCAAATGTCTCCTGGGTTGAGCTCTTGGGTGGCAGACCCATTCAGTGACAGGTGGCTGCCTCATAAGGGTCTGGCTCCACTGTGAGTTGCCCTACTGTGCACTCATAAATTCATGTCATTGTGGGACCTGGAGGCAGGTGGGGTGGAGGAGCACATCTTGGAAGGCAGCTCCCCCCTGGTCTCTACCTGCCTTGTAGCTCCGCTCCACCTCACCCTTCAGAGCAAGGACGGTCTGTGGGCAACAGCCCCTTTTAGTGGAAATAACCTTTCCTCCTCCTTTAAATCACGACTGACACTCAACACTGGCGAAAGAGACTAAGGCATGTAAGACTTCTCTCTCTCTAAATCCTCATGGGCTCTTCTCTCTCCTTCAGTCCTCACAGGTTCCCCCTGCCTCCTTGCAGGCTCCTCTCTCTCTCTCTCTCTCTCTCTCTCTCTCTCTCTCTCTCTCTCTCTCCCTCACTTGTAGACTCTCCTCTCTCTGCACCTTCCCCAGCACTTGTTATGACAGTAGACGCTCCAGCAGGGGCAGCTGGTCCCCACAGTGTATTGAGATTTTCTCCCAAGCCACTTTCTCCTGACCTGTAAATGGATTCTTCAATCTGTTGACAGGGTCTGAATGTTTCATTGACATGTAGAATCTAAAATAGTTGGATAGAGAGTTGCATGGTGGCTATGGTGGCCAGTCAGTAACAAGGGAGACTGAACACACATTGATCAGAGGATAGAAGCTCCAGAGACAGCGAGATTGGAACACTAGGTAAGAGTCCATTGCAGAACCACGTGAGTGCAGTTAGCTAGCAGTGGGGGCTGCTGCAGAGCCACACGAGTACAGTTAACAGCAGGATCTTAAAACTCTGAGAGTAGATTACACGTGATCAAAATTAAGCAATAACTACATGAAGTCAGCATATTGTTTTAGTCACTTGACAATGTATACATATTTTAAATATGCGGTCCATGCTGAGTACCTCCAATAAAAATATCAAACTAAAAAGAAACAAGAAGAAATAAAAGAGAAAAATCTCAAAAGCAGTCAGAGGAGAACAGCATTATGGGTGAAAGCTAGCGACTTTTCTATTCAAGCCAAGCAAGCAAGAAAATAGCCTGACACCTGGTACTGAGGCCAAGCAGCCCCAAGCTGCTTCTATACCCAGCCAAGATAGCCTGACACCTGGTGTGGAGCAAAGTAGCCCCCAGGCTTCTATACCCAGCCAAGATAGCTTCTGAAGGTGGAAGTAAAATAAACGTCTTTTTTATTTGTTGAAAAGATGAAAGAATTCATTACTGCACTCGTGCTTTGCTAGAAATGTTAGAAGCAGTACTTTGAGCTCAAGGAAAATGGGAAAATAAATTGAAGCTCTAAGTATGTCAGAAATAATAGCTATGTGTGCTTCACTGTAAGTAAAGTACTGTGTCAATATACTTTCAACATTGCATGATGTAAGAAGCAAACAGTAATAGAATAAAACAAAGAATTATACATGATAAACCAACAGAAATGAATCATAAAATATTTAATTAATCCATAAGAGGAGAGGTACAAAGAGTATGCTATACAAATATAAGAGGTCTGATATTGTGATGCTGAAATATAACCAGGTGCATAATCACCTTATATATAAATTATCTAAATGATTCACTGAGGCAGAGATTACATAAAAAACAAAACTTAATGTAGTTCAAAATTCACCTTAAAAATAAGAAATACATTATACAAAAAATGCTCAAGAGAGCCAAATGTGGTGTCCTGCTCCTATACACCCAGCATTCAGGATGTGCAGGCAGGAGGACTGTGGGTTTGAGAATAGCCTAAGGTACATAGATTCTGTATTAAAAGAAATTAAGAAGACAGATAAATATGTGCCCTAATTATGGAGTAGATAAGTTAATTTCAGTAAAAGTAAATTCAGTAAAAGAAAAATATTATGAGGAATAAAGGTGTCTGCTTAATAATGATAGAAGGATCATTTAGTGGCAAGTTTAAACACAAAGTTCCTGAGGGTAGGCATAGTTGTCGATTGACTTAGTGTGACAGTCACACTGACTGGCCACAGTAGAGCACTCTCCCCTTCCCCTTGTGAATGTGAAACTCTGACCTCAAAGACTTCACTCTGAGCATGAAGCAGGTGTAGAGTACTATGAAGAAAAAGTCATGTAAAGTGAGGTTTTTTCCCCAAACATGGAATTAGCTTAAAAATTGATAGCAGAAACTCAAAAATTCTTCAAATGTGTCAGTGAGATAGCTCAATGGGAAAAGAGACTGCTTGCAAATCTGGTAACCTGAGTTCAATCCCTAGAACCCCATATGATGGAAGGAAGGAACATACTTCTGAAAGTTGTCCTCTGACTTCCACCTACCCATGTGCCATGGCATACGTGTGTTCTTTCTCTCTCTCTCTCTCTCTCTCTCTCTCTTTCTTTCTCTCTTTCAAATAAGTAAATAAAATATAAAAAAGAAAATCTAGATGTGTAAACACTGAATCCTCCACTACTAAATGGCTCACAGGGCAAAGAGAAATGTTACAGTGCTCAGTGAACGGAAGTGGAAATGGAGGAAGTAGGGATGGAGGAAGTGGGGATGGAGGAAGGAGGGATGGAAGAAGTGGGGATGGAGGAAGTAGAGATGGAGGAAGCGGGGATGGAGGAAATGGAGACGGAGGAAGGGGGGATGGAGGAAGTGGAGATGGAGGAAGGGGGATGGAGGAAGTGAAGTGTAGGCAGGTGCCTGGGTAGTGGGCAGTGTCGGCACTTGTGAGGGAGGACCGTGGCAGTGAGAAGTGGAGATGGAGGACGTGGAGAAAGGATGAATTGGAGCATTTCGTAAATGTTATTTCTGAATTGTGGGATTTCGTACTTGAGGCTTTCCGCCGTGTGGTCTGGCTTCATTTGCCCTTTCTTCCACTTTCTGATTCCTCTTTGCGTCCTGTCGTGGCTACTGTCGTCCGTTTCTCTTGTCTTCCCATTTTTCTTACGTAAGTTTTTCTTTCGTCATTTATTTCCCTTTCTTCCGTTCTCCTTGTCTATCCTTTGTGTCTTGTATGTCTTAGTGTGCTTTCGTCCTTGTCTCTGGTCTTCGTTTCCTCTTTCTTCCTTATAGATGAGGCATTGGGTCTTTCTCAGTTTTTCCTGTCTGCCTTTTTTCTATTTCGTCCGTGCGGTTCTTATCGTCCTTGTTTCTCTTTCTGTCCTTGTCTTGTCGTCTTCCTTCCTTTTTCTCTGAGTTTCCTATCTTACTTTTGTCACTTGGGCTATTCCTGCGCATGCGTCCTTTTTTCTTTCATTCCCCTTTTCCTCTTTCGTCCTTTTTCTTTCTTCCGTGTTGCCCTGTCTGCCTTTTTTCTGTTTTGCTTCCCCAATTCACGTCTTCTCCGCCGCCCCCCTCCTTCTTTTGCCCCACCCTATCTTTCTAAAGCAAAAAGCATTAAACAACGCAACAGAAGGGGCAATAGAGCAAAGCTTACAGCTGACGTCATGAGCAAGATTGGATATTAAGCAAGATGTCTGTTTGCCATTTATGTTGAGCTTTGCCCTGGAGGTTCCGGCCAGCCTGACAAAGCAAGAAAGTAAAATGCTCTCCTCCTCGTGAGAAAAGAAGCGCAGCTTCTCCTGAGCCCGGAGGAAAGATGGCTCCTGCAGGTGTGCGATGGAACAAACAGGGTGGGCAGTGCCTCTCATGTCTGACCACGAGGTCGCAGGACAGGAGACAGATGGTAAACGTCAAGGCCACTCTGCAGAGCAGAAGCAAGCCACCAAAACCTAAACACGCCAGGAATCTCGCGAGACCACGGAAGACACAGAAGGCATAAAGGGTGGTAGAGATTCACACCCAGCTACAGAGTATTTCCGAAAAAACTTAAAGGAAAAACTTAATAGAAGGCAAAAAAAACCCCACAGATCAGGAGACATGGCCGGAGGATGTCAGGGCCTCGCTAGTTGATTTACATATGTAAAGTTCCTACAGAGGTGAAATAATCCCAGGAGAAAACCCACAATTAGCTTCCCACTCATAGAAACTGACCACCTGGGGTGGGAGATGGCTCAGGGGCAGTGTCCTTGCTGTGCGAGTGTAAGGACTGAGTTTAACGCCCAGAATTCGCATTCAAAAGGGAAATGCATGCACAGTGGCAGTGGGGGAGACGGGCAGGTCCCCGGAGCTTGCTGGGGGGGAAAAGCATCAGGCTTCAAACCAACGAGAAGCTCCATCTTAAAACGACAGCTGTGGGGTCTCGGGGGTTAGAACCTGGTCTCACAAACAAAAGGACCTGAGTTTGGATCCCTAGATCCCACGTAAAAAATGCCAGGCCAAAATGGTGGTGGCATGTCAGTCTCTGGCCCTGGAAGGAGGAGCCTAGAATCCCAGAGTAAAGCAACAGAAAGACAGAACAACCCAGGAGGATTCCTGATGTTGCCCTCGGGCCTCCACGGGCACACACGTGAAAGTGCCCTTTTGTACATGTGTCCTCACACGCGTTTACACACACACACACACACACACACACACACACACACACACACACACACACACACACAACATGGGCAGCTCTTGACAAAGACACATGAAGTTTGTCCTCTGATCTCCACATGTACATGTATCACACAGACGTGCGCATGCGTGGATATGTGGCATGTGGATACATTGCACAATCAGAAGAAGAAACTGAGAAATAAATTCTGAAACTCGCACAAGGAAGAAAGAAAACACTGTGGAAAAGCAAAGCAAAGGCCACATGCTGTTTGATTTCAAAACTCATGGGACGATGCTAATCACGAGAGCGCACGTAAGATCCGATGAGCATCAGTTGCAAGTAGCAGACAGTCAGAAAGATACCTGCCCAAACAGGCTGCTTTTTACAAAGGTACAGAGAGGACTGAGTAGATGAAAAATAATCTTTAAACAGATAGTAGAACAAGTAAAGATCCATTTTCCGAAAGCTACATTGCTATGTACAACTCACAACTTCACAAGTGTTAACTTAAAATAGGCCGTGGACGTGTGGGAAGAAAACATCACTTGACCTTTGACTTGTCCCAGGCTTCTTCGCCAGAGCGTGCATGTTAGAGGACAGATGGCAACGTGGCCTCCACATTCAAAACTGACTTTGTGAAGAAGATAAGACTCGAAGAGATGGTTTACAGATGTGTCTGCGGTGACAGACTTCACTTTGCAGGACTCAAAACTCAAGAAGACCAACAACCTGAATGAACAGCAGCTGCCTCATCACACAGGGCGTCGCAGGCACAGGAAGACCTGCGGGACACCACCTGGCACATGACACACCAGGCATCCGGTCACATGGTGTCTGCAGGCATCTGGTCACATGATGTCTGCAGGCATCTGGTCACATGGCGTCTGCAGGCATCTGGTCACATGGCGTCTGCAGGCATCTGGTCACATGGCGTCTGCAGGCATCTGGTCACATGGCGTCTGCAGGCATCTGGTCACATGGCACACGATGTCTGCAGGCATCTGGTCACATGGTGTCTGCAGGCATCTGGTCACATGGCACACGATGTCTGCAGGCATCTGGTCACATGGTGTCTGCAGGCATCTGGTCACATGGTGTCTGCAGGCATCTGGTCACGTGGCATCTGCAGGTATCTGGTCACGTGATATCTGTAAGCATCTGGTCACGTGGCGTCTGCAGGCATCTGGTCACGTGGCGTCTGCAGGCATCTGGTCACGTGGCGTCTGCAGGCATCTGGTCACGTAGTGTCTGCAGGCATCTGGTCACGTGGCGTCTGCAGTCAGAAGACAGCAGTGGGTGCTGGTCCTGTTGACTGGCTTCTTTTCTCCTCTTCAGTCAAGTCCAGGATCCCAGCACAGGGGCTGGTGCCACCCCTCTTGGGTGCGGGCTGGTGCCACCCCTCTGGGGTGCGGGCTGGTGCCACCCCTCTGGGATGCGGGTCTCACCTCCTGGAAACGCCCTCACAGACACACTCAGACTTGCGTCCTCAGGCGATTCCCAGCACCGTCTAGTTGCTGGAGATCGGTCACCACACAAGATCTAATCTAAAGACTGGCTCAGCAGAGCCGGGAGAACGTCCAATGGTCCAAGTGTGCCGTGCAGCTTTACGGGAAAGAGCCCCGCACCCGCTGAAGCCAGCTGGGGGCAGCTCCGTCAGCAGACATTCTGCTCGTCACCCATCGGTGAAGGGAGGTTAGCGCCCTGCAGAAATTCACAGGGGAGCGTCCTGCGCGGCGTGTTCTGAGCAGGCACAGGGTTTGTCTACAGGTGAACGAGCCCAGGACCGTGATTCCCGCCAGGGGCGCAGGCAGCAAAAGGAGGGGCCGGTCACGTGTCCCACATGGATGGAGGCCGAAACAAACACGCCGGAAAAAAGACGTTTGTAGAGTGGCTTGGTGGGTACCAGTTTCTAGAAACCTCCACGGAGGAGCATCGCTGCTGTCAACAGCTTTCCCGGTGCTCTTCATACAAAGATGGTAGAGGCCAGGCAGACTCCAGGGGCCGGAGGCACCTACATCAACCTTGACACGTTCTCGGCCCACCAGGTGTGAGGCCCGCCAGGTGTGAGGCCCGTCAGGTGTGCAGCGCCAGCGTAGTCAGTGTGCCGCGTGCACCTCCTGGGAGGGTGGCCTGGGCCACGCTGCCCCTTGTTTGAACAAATCTCAATCCAGCCGCTGCTGCGGAAGTGTCCTGAGGACGAGATCAGGATCCGCTTCAGACCCAGACTCCTAGTCAAGCAGATTTTCCTTTATGATGGGGGCGTGTCCATCCAATCAGGTGACGGCGTGAGAGAAAAGGTTGAGGCCACCAGGCGGGAAGGAACTGGAGATGCTGTGGGCCGCGCTGCAGTGCCCACTCTGCCCTGCCTGCTCCTGATGCCCAGGCTGCCCTGCCTGCTCCTGATGCCCAGGCTGCCCTGCCTGCTCCTGATGCCCAGGCTGCCTGCCTGCTCCTGATGCCCAGGCTGCCCTGCCTGCTCCTGATGCCCAGGCTGCCCTGCCTGCTCCTGATGCCCAGGCTGCCTGCCTGCTCCTGATGCCCAGGCTGCCCTGCGCAGTCTGCACATGTAGCCGGACTGTGGAGTGAGAGCCTCAAGATCCTCCTCCCCTCCCCCTTCCCTCCCCTCCTCCCCTCCCCCTTCTCCTCCTCCTCCTCCCCCTCCTCCTCCTCCCCCCTCCTCCTACCCCTCCCCTCCCCTCCCTCCCCTCCTCCCCCCCCCTCCCTCCGTCCTCCTCCTTCTTCTCCCCCTCCTCCCCCTCCCCCTCCTCCCCTTCTTCTCCCCCTCCTCCCCCTCCTCCTCCTCCCCCCCTCCCTCTCTCCCCCTCCTCTCCCCTCCCCCCTCCCCCCTCTCCCCTCCACCTCCCCTCCCCTCCCCTCTCTCTCTCCCCCCTCCCCTCCCTCCCCCTCCCTTCCCCCCCCTCCCTCCCCTTCCCCTCCTTTCCCCTCTACTTCCCTCCCCCTTCCTCCCTCTCCTCCCCCCTCCTCTCCCTCTCCTCCCTGTCCTCCCTCCCCTTTCCCCCCTCCTCCCCCCCTCCCTCCCTCCTCCTTCTCTCTCTCCCTGTCCCCCCCCTCCCTCCCCCTCTGTCCCCCTTCTCTCCCCTCTTTCCCCTCCCCCTCTTCTCCTCTCCTTTCTTCCCTTCCCTCCCATTTTTCTCCATCTCTATCACGCTCATTCCCGATTGGTTCTATCCCTCTATATAACATCAAATACCTCTACTGCTAAAAATACCAAAATTTACAAAGTATGGGACTTTCTACCCACGTTTCCATTGACAGTCGGTTGAAATCTCACCGGAGCATGAGAGACATCAGCACGTGGTGTAGTCCACGAAGACACGGACCTCAACAACTCTCGCGGGACTGGAGGTGGCTAGCTCGGGCTTCTCACCACCTTGTTTCTGGCACTGTCTCTCTTAAAATTGCGGATGACTTGGAAACATTCATTTCCAATATCAAAAGCACTCTCGCCAATCGATAGCAAGAAAGACAAACACCCAGGAGCAACTCGGAAAATGATATAAATAGTTGATTCGCCAAAGATATTAACGACATGTATAACGACTGTTAACCCTTCTCACACCAAATGGGTGTGAGCGAAAGCACCGCGGGAAGCTGTCCCCATGCCATGTGGTGACCAGCTGCTTGCTGGCGTAAGGACCGCAACGGACGCCCAACTCTAGCACACTCTACAGGAACTCATGAGCACCTTTGACTTTGCCCCTGACAAGGCCTTGCACCCTCATTCCTATTTTGACCCGGCAACTTGAGTTCTGTCATTCTTTCCTATAAATAACTATAGCTTTAGAAAAGCTTTTAGCATGCGCATGTTCATTTCTGATGTGTTTAAAAAGAGTAAGTGCTAGATATAGCCTAACCACCCCAAAATAAAAATTGATTAAAGAGATGGCACTACATACGTGTGGCAGGATTTCAGCCTGTCCCTGAAGGCTGAGTGCGGGAGAATAGATGCTTGACGCTGCTTCACCCCCAGTGCAGACGATCCACAGAGGAGGTGGGGAGCACTGGGTGGCAGAACTGTAGGAGGGTTGGTTCCTGCTTCCTTCTATTTGGCAAGGTTTTGGAGTTAACCCACCTTAGGAACAAGAGGCGGAGGAACGTGGCGTGTCCAGTCATTTGGGGAGACTCAGGTGGACTCGACTCCACCCTCAGCTGCTCTCTGGGCCGGACCCCTGGGACATTTTCCTTGTCTCCTCCAGCCACGGGTCTCACACCTGTAGTCTAGGGGTCAGCAACACCACGGGGTGCCAGGAACATGAGGAGAGCCCCCTGAACCTCTTTCTGCGCACAGGGCGGAAGGCCGAGGGCCTACTTCCTGTAGTCAGCAGGTGGGACCCACACAGCTGGTGGCTGCTGCGAAGCCAAGCTTTCTGTCCTCCGAGGACACAGTTTGCAGGGGAGGCCCGGCGGCCGGTGGCCCCCTGCATGCACAGGGTTTGCACCCACTCAGCCTGGGGGTGTTTCCTCTTGCGTTTCCTGTCCTCTGGTCCCTCTCGACCTCGCCTCTGCTCCGCTCTGGCGGGGACTCACTGTGATCTGAGCCCTGTGCTTAGACGTTCCGTCCCTGCAGCTGCCCAGGGCCTGTCCAATGGAGACACCAGGGTCCATGTTTGTAGCTGGGGTCACCAAGGACTGCTCCCTTGGGAGCTGCGAATGATGCCTCAAGTTCAGCCCTTGGGAGGGGGGCAAAGCCCACCTGGGTCTGGAGCCTGCTGTTCCAAGAAACTCAGCTAGTCTCTCTGCAGGACTTCCCAGTAACTTTACCCCGAGGGCTGCACACAAGACAGACCTGCCAAGGGTGCTACGAGGAAGAGGAAGAGCAGGTAGGGGAGGGGTACGGCTCGGTGCTCTTGAGAGCCCCCAGCATCCTGCCCCGTGCAGGCTCAGTATGCCCGCTACAACCCCAGGGCCCATTTATTGGCAAGATACCCTCCCTCTCCATTGCCTCAGTGGAGATAACCCCATATTCTTTGTTGACACCCACAAATCCACATCCGGGATCTCAGGAAATTTGGGGTCTATCTGAAGACACAGTGGAAGGTGGAGGGAAGAGGAAGACCTTCCAGAGCGCGTGGGTCACACTAGATGCAGCAACGTCCGAGCGCCTTGGGGAGCAAGGCTCTCTGCCTGGGCGGTGGGGGGTGCGTGCCTTGACGGTTCCCCTGCTTAGCCATCCCCGCTGGGAGGCCACCCCCTTTTGCAGTCTGAGACCCACGCAGGAGATCCCAGGCGGGTGCTCTGGCCTGGCCAGGTGTCTGGCAGTCCTGCAGCTGTGGTCTGGCACGCTGTGCCCCTCAAGCCTCTGGGGGTAAGACAACCCCCACCTCTCGTGTGTCAGGCTTGGAGTTAAGGCAAAGCCGCGATTCGATTCTCCAGCAAAGTTGCGGAGCCTTGAGATCTGAGCATCCTGCTAATTCTGGCCAGTAATCAAAAGCAGCCCATCAACAACAACAAAAATTGTCAATCGGTAGCACACGTTGGGATCCAGAACGGAGCCTCTGTCTCCTAGCAACAGAACTCAGCACTCCGCTCATCCCCATCCTCAATTCCATCCCGGTCTCTCTCACCGGGCCCTGGAAACGAGGCCTGGAGGGAGGTACTGGGCCAGGCACCTGTCCTTGTTCCCAGACTGCAGTCCGGCCACCAGGTGGGGACTCCCCTCCCACTGAGCGGCTCCGCTCTGGCTCCTGGTCTTCTTACCCCCTCCTTAGCTCCCACATACCTTGTACCCTGGGACAGAGAACTGGCCTTCTGCAGCCTCCTGGCTGCAGACCCGAGACCACGCTGGACCCCAGGCCACCAGCCCAAGGGCTGCTTTCGCCTCCTCTGCAGGAACCTCAGTGCCCAGCACGGACCTCATTCCAGTGTCCTAAGCTACACCGTGACATTGCGCTGTGAAATCTCACGACTCCAGCATAAGACAGACAGCCGAGCACCTCAATGCGCCCCATCCCTCTGCCCCTCCTTCGCCCCCTTCCTGGGGTAAGAAAGCTCCAATTTGTCCTCCCCAGTCACCATAGACTGAATCTCTCTTGGAACCGAGCTTTTCAAACAAAGAAAATTACTGTAAACCAAATTACTGGGTGGGCAACCAGCATTTTAAGAACTGAATTAGGACAGAATAGAAAACATGAGAGAGTATTGTGAGAGAAAGTGCTGCTCGGTGAAGGGGCTGCTTCAGAGGCTGAGGGTGTGTGTGCTTGTGTGTGTGCATGTGCACGTGTGTGTGCATGTGTGTGTGCATGTGTGTAGTATACTTATACTTGTGTACGTGTGTGCATGAATGTGTATGTGTGCTGCTGTATGCATATGTGGTGTTTGCGCATGCATATCTGTGTGCAGTATGCATGTGCATTTGTATATGTTTATGCATGCATGAATGAGTATATATGTGTGTGTGTATGTGTATGTGCATGTGTGTAATATGCATGTACACTTGTGTATGTTTGCATGAATGTGTATGAATGTGTATGTGTATGTGTGCTGCTATATGTATGTGTGGTATGTGCATGTGTGTATGTGTGTGGATATGTGATATATGCATGCATGTCTGTACATGTTTTGTATATGTACATGGCATATATGTGTGCACATGTGCTAATATTTGTATGCATGAAAGTGTAGGTGACTATACATGTACGGTATATGTGTGTGCATGTATGTGTGTACCTGTTTGTGCGTGTATACATGTTCATGCACATGTGGTATGTGTGTGCATGTATGTGTGCACCTGTGTGTGTATGTAAGGTATATATGTGTGCATATACTTGTATACCTGTATGTGAATGTATGTGGTATATGTATGCATGCATGTGTACGTGTCTGTACGTGAGGTGTGGGCATGGTGTGTGCATGTGTACGGTGTATGTGCATGTGTGGACGTGACTGCCTCTTTGACTCCTGAACAGCCTCTACATTGCTGGGCCCCTTAGAGCGGCCTTAGAGCAGGACGCAAAGCAGAGGAATGACTGACGCCAGTTATGGGCTTATGGGGCGGGGCCCCGTTCCAACCAGACCCCATCCACATGAGCTCCTCCCCATGCAGAACCAAGCCCTGTGGATCCTAACCTGAGGGTTCTACGTGCATGCTGGCTAACCCACAGGAAGGGAGGAGGTGCCCAGGGGCTGGGCTTCAGGGCCAGCACCGATGGAGGCAGAGTCATCAGTGGGAACACCTGGGCCTGGGACTTAGCTTCTGGGTTATAGGAGCAGGGAGGAAATCCACCATAGACTCAGCCTGGGGTACAGGAGTGAGCTTGTATACAGATGAAGTTACTTCAGCCATTGCTCCGTGCAGACATCCGTACTGGTGCCAAGAGCTCAGAGGACCAATGAGACCCTTGCCCTTCATGGATACCCACCCGGATATGGGTACAGAGGGCCCTCACCAAGAACCTGGGCCTTAGGGGGAGGGAGGAGGCACACACAGGAGGGAAGAGCACTTTACTAGGACAGAGACAAGAAAAAGCTGCACCAAGTCCACAACAAAGCAGCTTAGAGGAACCAGGGATTTCGTGGTCTTAACCATTGTCCAGTTAGTTCCTAATCCAGCTTGGCAGGAGAGCGCATGCCGACCCCAGAAGACAGAGAACTGATCACACTATGTCCGTTGGACCAGTTAAAGGGGTTTCACCAGGTCCTCCTGCACCTGGACAGGGAACAGCCCCACCCACCAGGGAGGGGGTCTTCCCACCAATCACTCTCCAGCAGCTTTGCTTACAGCCTTCACTCTCCACTCTTCACAGACGCGTCCAAAGCCTGACATCGTCAAGTTGACAGCTGTATCTAATTATCACAAGGCTTGTGGTACAGAGGAGGCTGCGGGGTGGCAGGCGTCTGCTGATAGCTCAGGTGCACAGGGTTGCTAAGGACTTCA
Source organism: Typhlomys cinereus (assembly GCA_023101885.1). NCBI lineage: Eukaryota > Metazoa > Chordata > Mammalia > Rodentia > Platacanthomyidae > Typhlomys > Typhlomys cinereus. Next base: position 7,159,416 of record JALPQD010000077.1, read on the forward strand.
GCACGCGCCCCAAAGTGCGGGTGCCAGGCGTGTTAGGAACGGGCCCAAAGCACCCTTTGCTTGGAATAATCTGTGAGACCCTTACCCCAGATCCCACACTAAGGTCTGGGACCCCAGCCTCAGAGGCCTTGGTGACCCGCGGTGGGAGACTCAGAGGGACCAAGTCTACAAACTTCACGCTGGCCTGCGCGCTGAGTGCCCATGCTGTGGGCGCGCTGGGCTGTCTCTGTCGCCATCCAGAGGCGCGGCGTCCCCTCTGCCCGCCTCCCCCGCCAGTCCCGGGCCGGCGCGGGGTCCCGCAACGCCGTGTACGCGCTCCAGGCGCGCCCCTCGCACTGGTGACGGGGCGCGCCGAGCCGGGGCGCGCAGCGACGCCCAGAGCCGCGGGCTGGCGTCCCCGGGCAGGCGGGGCGCGGGCGCGGGCGCGGGCGGCGCGGGCGCGGCGCGGGGCGGGCGGCGCGGGGCGCAGTGGGCCGAGGACCCGGCGCGGCGGCATCGGCGGCGGCGGCGGCGGCGGCGGAGGAGGAGGAGGAGGAGGATGGCGCGCGCGGGGCCCGCACGTGGAGGCCGGCGCGGGGGCGCGGGCAGGGCCGGCTGCTGAGACGCGCTGCTGCCCCCCGCGCGGGCGCCGCGGCTTCAATGGCGCCATCGCCCAGGTCCAGCAGCCGGCAAGATGCGACCGCCTTGCCCAGCATGTCCTCAACTTTTTGGGCGTTCATGATCCTGGCCAGCTTGCTCATCGCCTACTGCAGTGAGTACCGCGCGCGCGAGCCCCGCACGGGCCTCTGGGCCCCGGCCCGGTGCCATCCCCAACCCGGGCAAGGCGCCTCGCGGGCCTCCGGGACTCGGGGCCGGAGTTGCGAGCGCTTGGTGCGCGATCCCCCGGGTCCCGGCCGGGCCTCGGCCGGGCGGGGAGGGCTGGGGGCCAGGCGGGCTGCCGACACCCTGACACTTCGTGGCCCGGCGCGTCTCAAGAGCTTCCGTCCGCGGACTCGCGGCCAGGGCCGGCTCCAGGCCCAGGCTGGCGCCGCGCGTCCCTGCGCGGCGGTGCCCGCTGCTGGGTTTGCTGTCGCTGCTCCCGGCCCAGGCCAGCGAGTCAAGCCGGCGGCTTCCCAGCCCTTGCCGGCTGTTGGTAGAGCTTCCCGCCGGCGACACTTCCTCCGGGGACTTAGGGAGGGAGACCGCGCCGGAGCGGGGCTCCTTGGTAGGAGCGGGGCTCGGGCTCGGATGCCCCGCGGAGCTCCTGCCTTCCCGGGAAGCGGGCTCGCCAGACGCTTTCTTAAAAGGGGGAAGTAAGGGGTGGGTTGCTAACGGGGGCCCGCCACCGCCGCGGGCATTTGAGGCTCCTGTGGGGACTGACCCGAGGGGTCCTCTGAGGGCCGTTAAGTGCCAGAAAGCAGGCTGAGGTTGGGGTGCAAGTGAATAGCGGGTGGCTGTCGCCTGTGTCTAGTTATCTGCTCTAGAAAAGGGCTGTTGAGTATTGGGCACTGACTTGGGCAGGGGTAGGGTGGGTGGGCACCGTCCCAGCCGGTGCCTGTTCGCAGCTGCCGGGGGTGGGTGGAGGCTGGTTAACGTTCCTGGCACCCGCTCCAGCAGGGATGGGGTTTTGCCTGGTTACCGGTTTCTGGTGCCTTCTCATCTCAGCGGGAGGGAAGAACGGATGCTGGGGAACACCTGTCATGGAGAATTGTCGCGGGCATGGGAGGTGACGAGAACATACAGAGTCTCTAAAAAATAAAATAAAAGGCCGGCGGCGTCAAGCCTTTTCCTCCACCTCCCTCAGCCACCCCAGAGCCCGGAAGCTCCGATCTGGGAGGCCCATCTCTTGCTGTCTCCAAAACAGTATGCAGCCGCCTTGGATAGGACGCTGGCTTTGCACCCAGTCCTGGGACAGCCCAGCTCTCCGGCTTCTCCAGGTTTCCCTGGAGAGGAGGAGAGCACAAACTGTCCTCGTTGTTTCTGGGAGCTCTGTGTGTCCCCGTGTTGGTGTGGCGCCTTGTGGGAGGCTCGACTTGCCAGAGAGGCTCCAGGCCCCCGGGGGTGGGGACGGTGGGGGGGTCCTAACCTGCTGCTTAGCCAGCCCCTGGGATGGGATTACCTGGCTGCAGGGAGGCAAGAAGCGGATGCGAGCCACGCCTGTGCTCGTGGCCCTGCACTTTGCTGGCTCCGCAGGCTGGCTTCTGAGCTCCGCTTCTTTGCTGATGCCGATGGGGTTAAAGACAGGTACACTCCAGAGCCGGAGAGATGTCTTTGGAGTGGGTCGCACTTTCTGCTGTTGAGGTGGGAGTGGCGTGTGGAACTAGACCTTCCCTTCTCCAGTCTGGCTGCTGATTCTGAGCTGGGTCAGAATCTTGAACCAGATTTTGTGCCCAGAGTCACAGTGGAGGCAGCTCTGTAGGTTGGGGGAAATGAAAGCTGCAAAGTGCATGATTCTCCTAGACTGGGGCCTCATTGAGCTGTACATGAGGACAGCCTCGGGAGTGCCCTGTGCCCACTGGAGCACTCCAGCCTCTGCCTCTCCTGTCCTGGACACCCTCAGGGTATGCCCTGTGCCCGCTTTGATCACCCACAACCTCTGCCTCTCTGGTCTTAGACTCAGCGTGCATCCCAGGGTACTACCGCTGCGTCCATCCCAATCACTCCTTCCTTGCTCTGAGGCAGGCTAAGTACAGAAACAGACCCGGGCAGCTACTCGAACGCTCCGAGAGAGAACAGGACCCGCCTCACGCACCCCTGTCTGTAACAGGCCTCCCTCCGTTCTGCGTGCTCCTCCTCCTCACAAGGACACTTGGCAAGCCTGTCTCATCCAAAAGAGCAGAAACTGTTAATAACAGTTGTGAGCAAGCCCCATTCTGATGGCTGTTCCCATCTCTGTGTAATGGAATAATTGACAGTGAGAACGATTTTCGGACACACCCCATTACACCAGAAATGCACTTGGAGAAATTAAAACATTTCTCTAAAATGCAAAATACACATAATAATAAATCGTAGCTTGGAACTGCAGTCCTAGGGGGGAGGAAAAGGGTTTCTTTCCCTTAGAATTGATGCAGCATATAAAACGATAATTAAATAGTTCCTGCCATCGCCATCCTCTTTCAGAATATGTGGGATGAAGGATAGCTGGCTGCCTTGTTTCAGTGGCTTGTTGTAGTCCTAAGACTTTTTGTTACCCAGCGTTTTCCTGTCAAGCAGCAGACACGTGTATTAATTAGGGAAACTGTGTGCGTGACACAGGGCCGGCTGCGCCGCCTCTGGAGTGTGAATGCGTCTCTGCATCTCACTTCCTGGAGCTGCTGTGGAAGCTGGACAATTTCCTGGCCTGGTTTCTGTGGGGGATTCTGTGGCTCTTGCCCATTCCAAGTCCTTCTTTGCCTGGTACCGTTTCCTAGCTAAGGAGATGGGCTCCACCCTCTGGCTGGCGAAAGACCTGCAGTCCACCAATTCGACTGGTTGCTATGGCAACAAGGCCTTGTCATTTTCTCCGATTGGGGGAAGAATTGCCAGGAAAAGCGAAAAGGGAAGGGGACCCAGCTCTCCGGGCTGTCTTTTAAAAGGCCGCTCTGTTAGCGTGCGTGGGCCACGTTGCCAGGAGGGTCAGCTCCCCTTGGCAGGCAGCACCCCCCGAGAGGACTGGGCTGGCTGGGCCTCGGGTTGGGAGAAGAAATTGAGGCTGCTGTGTTGGGCTGGGAAAATCCCGGGAAGGAGCTGACGGGATTGGTTTCCTCCAGCGTGTGGAGCGGGGAGCTCTGCCTATGGGGTCAAGGGTCCCCTGGGTAGGTCTGACCCGATCTGTGCTTGTGCCGAAGATTCGGTCCCCCCACCCCTGCTGCTGGCATGCTGGGGAAGACACAGAGAACAGACCCAAGCCCGCAGATGCCCGGAGCATCACGCGTACGCTCCATCTGTATTTGGGAGGTTAAGAAGCTGCCCCTCCACGTCGGTGAAGCCCCTCCTTGGAGTGCTGTGGACAGCCGCTCTGCATGCAGCGGGTGGGAGGCAGCCCTGTGCTTCAGAGCAGTGGGGAGTCCAGTGGAGGATAGGCCGTAGGACGGCCTGCTGGACACCGATTCTCCCCCCACCCCAAATAAATTATCTGGAAATTGAACTGTATTTTGAGCTAAATCTCTTATCTTCGGCCTGAGACTCGGAAGAAATTACAAACAACTTCTGAATTGTTTTTAATCCATTAGAATACTAACCGAGCGTGGGCACACTGCGGGTCTCCAGCACGCGGCTCCTTTACAAATACAATTTATGTCATATTTAGGAGAGATTACAATGCGTGCCGCTCCTGCGGCTCGCATGGGTGTCTGGAGTTCTCCGAGAGGTAAACGTGGGAGCACTGCAGGTCTGGAGGTGCGAGGCCACTGCGAAGCCTGTGCCTCCCCTTCTTAAAAGCTGTTTGATGACTTCACAGAAGGAAATGTGCTGTTTGCTTCTTTCGGCTACAGTGCACCCCAGGAGCATGGAGGTGGGGTGCTCGCCTCCTGTGAGCCTCTCTTCCACTTCAAGACCCACACCCCAGGACTTGGAACCGGAGTGGGTCGACCTGGGCCGGAGCCGGGTCCTTCTGGACCACGGGGCTCCTGCCCAGTCTGAGCTGGGGACACTTCCATCGGCACACGCTCCATGCTCCAGTTCCTCATCCCGGCTGGGCTGGTTCTCATCCCACCTGTGGTCCGCCTGGTCCTCGCGGATGGATGGACAGAGCTCTTGGGCTGCTGCCTCCGCTGAGTTCCCGGCTCAGGAGGGACCTGCCACTCTCCATCCTGAGCATGAAATATGTAGATCAACTTTTGTGGCAAGAAGTGTTTTCAGGTGACTTTTATGGGTGTAATTACGGGGAAGTGTTATGATAATGCTGCCATAGAGCAGGGAAGAAAAGCAAAACATTAAAATCTCCATCCTTTATCTGCTAGGCAGCTGCCGCGTTAGAAGGACTCATTTTTGCATTAAAATGTGATGCTCTGGAGTTAATGACCTGCAGACTGCCACCTGTCACCCAGAGCCTGCCGGGGGACACGCAGCCCCCTCCACAGGGAGGAGTGGACAGGCTGCTCCCTGACCACCCCGTTCATTCATGGCTGGCGAAGGCACACAGGGTATCAGATGCCTGTGTGTCACTGCTGCTGGTTCAGAGCCTGCGAGGGCCAGGGCTGGGTCTGGGGCCAGGGCTGGGTCTGGGGCCAGGGCTGGGTCTGGGGCCCAGGGCTGGATGGGGTTGGGGACAGAGCTGGACCCGAGGGGCAGGGCTGGACTCACAGGGGCATGGATGGAGGAGGGGACAAGGCTGGGGGGGGACAAGGCTGGACCCAAGGGGCCGTCATCCTGTTTCTAGGTCGCTTGCATCCGCCGTGCCCCGAGCTGCCCAGGGCTCCTGGTGTTCTATGAAGGACGCTGGCACCCCTGGATGGCTCTGGCTTCTCCGCCCTTCCATTGTCTGTGCCCCAGAGCACACCAACCTTGAGGCTTCGTAAAATCTGCTTATTTCAGAGTCAAGAGTGCAGCCCCTCCATCCGCCATGTGGCGAGTGGGGTCCTCTGAAATCCTGTCCTCTGACGGCCAAAGTAAGGCCCAGCCTTGTAGCCTCTGCCCTTGAGAATGGTGAGCGCAGGCTCTCGGGTCACTCACTGGCCCTGGGGTCCAGTCCCCAGTATGAGGACGTGGCCCTAGGGTTCACCTATCCGACTGTAGGAGCCAGGGCGTGCAGAGTTGTTTCCAGGGCTGCATGTGTGTGTGTGTGTGCGCTGCATGTGTGTGTGTGTGCTGCGTGTGTGTGTGCTGCGTGTGTGCATGTGCGTGTATGCACATGTGTGTACACGTGTGTGCATGTGCTTGTGTGCGCGTGTGTGCGCGTGTGCATGTGCTCGCGCGGGGGGCAGGTGTGTCAGGTTCTGGCTGCTCATCTGGTGAGTACTGGGGTCCTCAGGCCTGGTGCCATGCTTCGGGCAGCCCTGGGCACCCTGGCCGCTCTGCTGCCCCGACAGGAAGCAGTCACAGGAGATAGGAGGGAGGAGCCTATGCCAGAGCCGCATTCTTCAGGGATCTCGGGCTGCCCAACCCACCCGCCCGCCTTCCGTAGGCGCGGAGACCTTGCCCTGTCCATGTCAGGCTGACCAGCACGTCCGGCTCAGCTGCTTGCTTGGGAGCTGTGTGGGCCTCAGAGCAGGAGGCCCTGGAGTACTGCGCCGGTGGGCAGGACCATCCAGGTGTGGGGTCCTGGCACTACGAGAGCTGCCACTGGGATGGTGGTCCCTATGCAGAGCCCTCTGACCGCGGGCCTGGAGAGTCTTAGTACCTGGGTGAATGATGCCCTCTGAGAACAAAATGAAACCAAATAGAGTTGGGGCCAGTGGCTGGCGCGGAAGCCCTGCTAAGGCCGGAGGACGGCAAAGTAAGACTTGCCTGGGAAATTCAAGGAGAAGGAGGGCTGGGGTGCAGCGCAGCAGTGGGGCGCTCACCTGTGCACGAGATCCCGGTCTCCACCCTCGACACCCAAACCCAGAGAAGGCGGTCTACACTAGCGGACCTAACGACCCTGGAGCACACTGGTGGACCCCACCGACCTGGGGCACACTGGAGGACCCCACCGACTCAAGCATACTGGTGGACCATAAGAAGCCCAGTGGACTCGCCTTTCCCATCTCAGAAAGCCAGCTGAGCCTGGGCTTCTGCAAGCCCCACTCCAAACCTCGGTCTCCCCTCTGCTGGGTGGCGGGTCGCCTGTCTTGCTGGGCCTGGCTCTCAGGACCACAGCACGGGGGCCCACCCTGTGCCTCTGAGATGGCGAGGCCCGTTCCTCCTCTGCTTGCTGCCTGTCAGACGTTTTCTTCCACCCCTAGCTTGAGGGTGGCTAGTTTGAAAGGAATATCAGGGGCCCCTTGTCCAAGGACACCTCAGGTACACTACTCCTTGTCTATATTTTAATGATAGAAAGTTCTAGAAAAGGATTGGGGAAATGGCTCAGAACTTAAAGCCTTCTCCTAGTCAATTAAAGGACCTAGATCCTTTAATCTCTAGATCCACTGTAAAAATGAGTAAGATGGACTCCCTGTAATTCCAGCCCTGGAAGGCAGAGTCGGGGAATCCCCAGAGCAAGCTGGCTTAGCTAGACTAGCCCTGATGACATGCTCTGGGTTTAATTAAGACCGTGCTCACGACAGTGAGGTGAAGAGCGATGGAGGATTGGTCCCAGCATCGCTCTTGGGTTTTACAGGCACGCACATTTGTGTACATACCTGCACACACATGTACACTCACCCACATGCAAACACACGCACACACCTCTTACATACCTGCACACACATGTACACTCACCCACATGCAAACACACGCACACACCTCTTACACACCTGCACACACATATACACTCACCCACATGCAAACACACGCACACACCTCTTACATACCTGCACACACTGTACACTCACCCACATGCAAACACACGCACACACCTCTTACATACCTGCACACACCTGTATACTCACCCACATGCAAACACACGCACACACCTCTTACATACCTGAACACACATTACACTCACCCACATGCAAACACATGCACACATACATGCATGGGAAAAATATTCTGAAAAATTAGCATTTCTACTTCAGCGCAGCCAGTGAGCTGTGGGGCGGACAATCTGCCCTGGATAGTCTGGGACAGAGGAGCTGAGGTTTCCTGAGTGGGATCCACAGGGTGGAATGAGCGGGTGTGACTGTAGGGGGTGTGGGGATGGAGAAGAGCTGTGGGGTGGAGGGGACATGTGGGGCTGGCAGGCGGGGACTTTCCAGCAGTGCTGAAGGCCCTAGGATTGGGGGTCTGGTGGAGAAGAGAGGGAGGGTCAGTGACGGGCTCAGGTTGGGGGCACCGCCTGAGCCTCTTCAAATATCTCTGCCAGACACTGCAAAGAAAGGGCCCCTTGCATTCCACCAACATGCCCCGCTCTCGGAGAGCTCCTGGGGCCGCTCCAGGCTGTTCCAACATCCAGAACAGAACATTGTCCCTCCCGCGAGTTCCTGGTTTGCTTGGCTCAGGCGACCAGAGCCCCCATGGGCAGCCTTGTCCCTGAGAGTTTTCTCTGGGTCAGTTTCTCAGGGGGCATCATGGGGTCTGCGCACCGCTGGGCTCTCAGTATGCCCCAGACCTCCTCCAACTCCTCACAGTCCTTCGACCCAGTCGTGACAACCCACGCTGTTCAGGCACGTGTGCTGTCAGGCACGCGTGCTGTCAGGCACGTGGGCTGTGGCGGCAGGGGCTTGCGGGTTCAGCGGACACGCATGCGCTGTCTCCTGGTCTACAGTGTCTGGGCTGCACGGTGCACATGGGGTCAGCGGATGCCCAGCCACAGGCTCCTCCGTGGGTGCCCGGGGATCTGCATGGCTTCTCTGGGCCCAGAAGGCCCGTGCTGCTGTCCCCCTCCCCCACGGTCAGCGCTGCCCGCTCCTTCGCGGAGAGAAGGGGTCTCCCCCGAGTGCTGTTTGCCAGCACGGGACCCAGCTCGGCGTCACCCCCTGGCTCTGCCACACACGTTGCTGAGCTGCTTACGCTGATGACGCCATTTGGAGACCATCGGACACTCCTTGCCCAGCGTAGGGACAGAGGTGCCCTTCAGACAGTCTCCTCGGCTGCAGAGCTGGGCCTGAGTGCCAGTGTCTGTAGCCCTTTCTCCTCCCCAGGAAGTTCTGCCGGATCTGGTGGCGCCTTGCCTGCCTTCCCTTTAGAGTCTGGGTCGCCGTGGCCTGGACACGGAGCACGCCCTGGTACCATGCCCACGAGTCCTCTTTGTTCCGGCTTTCCCATCCCCGGCTCCAGTGTCAGACGTCCCTGGAGAGCCAAGTCAGTAAGAGCCAGGAAGCTTCCTGAAGGTTCCCTGGTCGTCAGTCCTCAGCCCGGGAGCTGGGAGACATGCGTGGAGTCCCACAGAGGTGAGAAATGACGCCCCAGTGAGGGGACTGCAGATGGGCCCTGGGGTTCTGAGCGCTGCTGCGGCTTCTAGTCACGCCCCGCGTGGGCGTCCCGTCCCTCCCTCCTCGGGCCTCCGTCCCCTCCCGAGAGGGGTGCTGTGATTCTCCTCCAGGGGATTGAAAGCGTCTCTCGTGGGTCTGTGGGTTCTATGGGAAGGCACAGGAGGCTAGTCTAGACTCCGAGTAGCACCAGGTTAGGCTGCAAGGGTTTGCCTTTTGCTTTAGCTGCATGGGCTAAAGGACCTGGGGGTTCTGTAGCGCTGTCAGAATGAGACATCACATGAATTCCTGTGCTGTGTGCTGCGTGCCGTGTGCTGTGTGTGTGTGTTGTGTGTGCTGTGTGTGCTGTGTGTGTGTGTTGTGTGTGCTGTGCTGTGTGTGTGTTGCTGTGTGCTGTGTGCTGTGTGCTGTGCTGTGTGCTGTGCTGTGCTGTGTGTGCTGTGTGTGCTGTGCTGTGTGTGTGCGTGTGCTGTGTGATGTGTGTGCTGTGTGTGTGTGTGTGTGCTGTGCTGTGTGCTGTGTGTGCTGTGGTGTGTGTGTGTGTGATGTGTGCTGTGTGCTGTGTGCTGTGTTTGATGTGTGCTGTGTGCTGTGTGTGATGTTTGCTGTGCTGTGTGCTGTGTGTGTGGTGTGTGTGTGTGTGTGTGCTGTGTGTGATGTGTGTGTGTGTGTGTGTGTGTGGTGTGTGCTGTGTGCTGTGTGTGTGTGTGTGCTGTGCTGTGTGTTGTGTGTGTGCTGTGTGTGTTGTGTGTGTGTGCTGTGTGTGTGTGTGTTGTGTGTGCTGCTGTGTGTGTGTTGTGGTGTGTGGTGTGCTGTGTGCGTGTGCTGTGTGTGCTGTGTGGTGTGTCGGTGTGTGCTGTGTGTGTGTGCTGTGTGTGCTGTGTGTGCTGTGTGTGCTGTGTGTTGTGTGCTGTGTGTGCTGTGTGTGTGTGGTGCTGTGTGTGTGTGTTTGCTGTGTTGTGCTGTGTGCTGTGTGTGTGTGTGTGTGTGTGGTGTGTGGTGTGTGGTGTGTGGTATGTGTGCTGTGTGCTGTGCGCTGTGGCTGTGTGTGTGCTGGTTGTGCTGTGTGCTGTGTGCTGTGCTGTGTGTGTGCTGTGTGCTGTGTGTGCTGTGTGCTGTGTGCTGTGTGGTGTGCGTGTGGTGTGTGTGTGCTGTGTGCTGTGCTGTGCTGTGTGCTGTGTGTGTGTGTGGCTGTGTGTTGCTGTGTGTGCTGTTGTGATGTGTGTTGCTGTGTGTGCTGTGTGTGTGTGTGTGCTGGTGTGCTGTGTGCTGTGTTGCTGTGTGTGCTGCTGTGTGTGCTGTGTGTGTGTGTGCTGTGTGTTATGTGTGTGCTGTGTGTGTGTGTGCTGTGTGTGTGTGTGTTGTGTGCTGTGTGCTGTGTGTGCTGTGTGCTGTGTGGGCTGTGTGTGCTGTGTGCTGTGTGTGCTGTGTGCTGTGTGCTGTGTGTGCTGTGTGCTGGTGTGCTGTGTGTGTGTGCTGTGTGCTGTGTGCTGTGTGTGTGTGTGTGCTGTGTGTGCTGTGTGCTGTGTGTGCTGTGTGCTGTGGCTGTGTGTGCTGTGTGCTGTGTGCTGTGTGTGTGTGTGTGCTGTGTGTGCTGTGTGTGTGTGTGCTGTGTGCTGTGTGTGTGCTGTGTGTGTTGTGTGCTGTGTGTGTGTGTGGTGTGTGTTGTTGGTGTGCTGTGTGCTGGTGTGCTGGTGGCTGTGGTGGTGTGTGTGTGTGTGCTTGTGTGCTGTGTGTGTGTGCTGTGTGTGCTGTGTGTGCTGTTGTGCTGTGTGTGCTGTGTGCGTGTGTGCTGTGTGCTGTGTGTGCTGTGTGCTGTGTGCTGTGTGTGTGTGTGTGTGGTGTGCTGTGTGCTGTTGTGCTATGTGCTGTGTGCTGTGTGCTGTGTGCTGTGTGTGCTGTGGCTGTGTGCTGTGTGTGCTGTGTGTGCTGTGTGTGTGTGTGTGCTGTGTGTGGTGTGGTGTGTGTGCTTGTGTGCTGTGTGGTGTGCTGTGTGTGCTGTTGTGTGTGCTGTGGTGCTGTGTGTTGTGTGCTGTGCTGTGTGCTGTGTGCTGTGTGTGCTGTGTGTGCTGTGTGCTGTGTGCTGTGTGTGCTGTGTGCTGTGTGTGCTGTGTGTGCTCTGTGTGCTGTGTGCTGTGTGCTGTGTGTGCTGTGTGTGTGTGTGTGTGCTGTGTGTGCTTTGTGCTGTGTGTGCTGTGTGCTGTGTGCTCTGTGTGCTGTATGCTCTGTGTGCTGTGCTGGTGTGCTGTGCTGTGTGTGTGTGTGCTGTGTGTGCTGTGTGCTGTGTGTGCTGTGTGTGCTGTGTGCTGTGTGCTGTGTGTGCTGTGTGCTGTGTGCTGTGTGTGCTGTGTGCTGTGGCTGTGTGTGCGTGTTGTGTGTGTGTGCTGTGTGCTGTGTGCTGTGTGCTGTGTGTGCTGTGTGTGCTGTGTGCTGCTGTTGCTGTGTGTGCTGTGTGCTGTGTGTGCTATTGTGCTGTTGTGCTGTGTGTTGTGTGTGCTGTGTGTGTGTGCTGTGGTGCTCTGTGTGCTGTGTGCTCTGTGTGCGGTGCTGTGTGTGCTGTGCTGTGTGCTGTGTGCTGTGTGCTGTTTGCTGTGTGTGCTGTGTGTGCTCTGTGTGCTGTGTGTGTGTGTGCTGTGTGTGCTGTGTGTGCTGGTTGCTGTGTGCTGTTGTGTGCTGTGTGCTGTGTGCTGTGTGTGTGTGTGCTGTGTGTGTGTGTGCTGTGTGCTGTTGCTGTGTGTGCTGTGTGTGCTGCTGTGCGACACTCACACTTGGTCGCTTTGTGATGTGGAGTCAGGTATGAGGATCTAGCAGGTGGGTCAGGAGGAAGAGACAGTCTGGGAGGTGGTCGAGGTACTCCCGCACCTAGCCTGGGGGACAGTAAGCTGCGGGAGGGTGGGGTGTGAGTCCAGAGTT